>SNQJ01S0200806.1:0-15692 GCA_010110895.2 Picea sitchensis | reverse complement strand
TTTAAAATGCAGGCAAAAACAAATTACTAGATCCCATAATATTTGGTTGTCTATTCATTTTAATTGGAGATTCCCTCGAGCTTTCCAGTTATTAAAGCCCATGTTTTCGAACTTGTCTGCTCGGTTCTAACTTTTCAAAGCATATTTAATGAGTATTGAAAAGCGCAAAAGGTAGCGGGGATGGAGCCCTATGTAACATACATTACTACTATTGTTTTGTTTTTGTTAATGAGCGTATGTAAAACGTATGCAAAGAAAAGTAATTCGAGAATGATAGTTGTTTTGCAAGAGCCATTGAAATTCAAATAATGCGCAAGCCCGATTTTCATTTTGTATATCGCAGAACTGTCCGTGCTATTTGTAGGACACATAACAACAGGGACCGAACCTAGAGCCCGCCATTCCAAGAAATCACGATCCAAAAAATGCTCACTATTTTTTTTTGTGTTTTTTGTCCACTAGGGTATGTAAAACACACGTAAAGTAAACTATTTTGACAATGTTAACTTTTTTGGACATGACGGCCTTCAAATTCAAATAGTCCGCAAGTCTGATTATCAATTTCTATATCGCCGAAGTCTCCGATTGTCAATTTTCAGCCGCCTACCTTGACAATATGTGATGCAAAAACTAATTAAGTATGGGATGACGACTCCGTGCAGGCTGTATATATCTACTCTATAAAATTACATATTTCCTATGTTTAATCTATGTTGTCCAGGAAACCTATAATTTGATAAATTTCAATGTTTTCTCTCTAGGAGCCCTACTGTTAAAGAAAACTAATTCTGAAATGCTAATGTATACACCATAGTTCGATACAAACTATCCGTGAAGGTGCGTCCATAATACTGACTAAGTATGGAACCCAACTGCGGTCGGTCAGAATGATCGTGAAACTCTCGCTGCTGACCAAATGTCAATTTGTATACCGCGAAACTCTCTGATTGTCAATTTTCAGCGTCCTACCCCGTCAACCCGCGATGTAAAAACTGGCTAAGTATGGGATGACGGCTCCGCGGTCTAGGAAACCTATAATTTCATAAATTGCATTCTCTTCTGCCCAAGATTCTTTTAAAGAAAACTAATTCAGGAAAGCTAATGTATACACCGAACACGACCTGTCATAGTCCGATAGAACCTATTCGCGAAGCCGTGTCCATAAAAGTGGCTAACTATGCAACTGAATGACGGTCGCTTGGAATGACCACATAAACGCTAAAAACTAGAGTCAAACGCAATTTACAACAGGAAAGTAAAAGGGAGAGAACAACTATATCTCCCACATAGCAAAAGCCATTGTCATAACTATAAAACCATAGTAACACATAATCCATGTAAAAAACATCGACAACCATCAAATATATTTTAAGGCCAACAAACTTTGCTTCAACGCGTAACAGATGCAATTTACACCGCCTGCAATTCTTTAGTCTGTTATTTTATCTTAATAGTATTCTATGCAAACTGCAGTGAAAACAAAATGTGACCAAAGATCCAACCGCAGATGCAACATCCCAACATTTGCAAATTATGGCCAAACAAGAACAAGCACCAAACAAGAACCCAACTAAGAAACACTAAAAGGCCCAACTGCAGGCGCAGGACCGGTACCCTGCAAAGTCGAATCAAGCAACAATAAACAACATACAACGAAGAAAGAAGCAAGCAACAACCACCCCCCCAGGAACGATGTTGTTCCAATCACGATTGCAGAAACCCAAACGTCCAAACTGCAACAACACGAACAGGCAAGCAAGAACAACGACAACATGCAAATAAGAAATCAATGGCATGCAAAAAGAAAGCATAGACCACCGAACCAGCAATGTCGTTGGAGCATAAATTTTTTAAAAACAGAAGAAAATGTCTTGTAACAAGCTTGTTAAGTAACCATTCAACAATACCAAGCCTGTTAGGTAAACATTTAAGTCTGTCAGAAATGCATTGTAAACATTTAAGAAAAAGTTCAATGTGGCAAGACTCTGACGTATCCCAAAAAGAAAAATTATATTTTTTGTAACAATAGTTCGAACACCACATAATGTTTTGGAAAGACAAACTTTGGATATGCCACCATATCTAACATTGTCATAAATTTACCTAGCATAAAATGCTAAACCAAACATTCGAATTAATGCTAGCATTAATCCACCATCGACGAATGCATAACACAATATATGATTCAAAAAAGACCATATACGATCAAATACTGTGAATATGCCAACATATATAACATCGGGAATAGCGAAGCCGACAATAAGACCTTCAATCCCTTGTCCAATCATATCATGATAAATACAGTACTTTTTTTTAATATTAAAATCGATGTTTTCAGTTCCCTTGTTCCAACAATAGATAATATGGAAATTCCAATCATATCATGACAAATATTTACTTTTTTTATATACAAAAATCGATGTTTTGAATTCCCTTGTTCCAACAATAGATAATATGGAAATATTTGTGGTCAAATGACAGATTAATATGAAGTCAACGATTTATCGATCGCTACAGTCCCTCTATGCCTACGGCAAGGACTAATAAGATAATGCATCAACAAAAAATATGGCTATTAAAGTTTTTGATCCAAGGCTGAGCCAAGCTTATTTTCATAATCACAATTAATTGGTCTTCGAATTCTTATGTGTCCAGTAAGTAATGTATCTATTTTTGTTTAGTATGAATATATCTATCTCAATTCAGGATGAATAGATACATGACATAAAGAAGACTTACCAAACAAGGAACGGAAATCTTAAACTAAAGTTGAAAAGATATGGAAATATGCAAAGCCACATCCAAATTGTATCAAGGATGGGTTGACCGGAAGCAAAAAAAAAAAATACATGTTCTTGAACAGGTAGACTAATGGCATAAGACTCCAATCCATTTTGAATTCAAGTGATACTTTCCAGTTCATACTTTTCATTGTGGTGAAACAACCTCTGAAAAGGTCAGTTCACTGGCTAGCCAGTTATATACTATTTTCAATTTCATTGTTGAGGATACTTTCCATATTTTTCATTTAGATGAAACAACCACCTAAAAAGCTCGGTTCACTGGCAAACCAGTTATATACTATTTTTAGTAGGAGCAATTGCTTTTACATATAATAAAAATTGACTTCCTACTTATCTATTAACTTTTTTTCTTACTTAAAAATCTTTCAAACAAATAATTTACAAACAAAAGTAAAGACCTGTTGCATTAATTATTCCTTTTATTATTAAGAAAAACATAAACTAACATACATCCATACCTCCCTTGCACATGCAAGTAAAGAGGAAAAAAACACTCTATACAATAAATACTCTTTCCAACAAGCCAACAAATAATTAAAAAATAATAATTAACAAGGTAAAAGTCATATAATATCATGATATAAAGTAATATATATCTTAGTAATCATTAGAAAAAAAATTCAAATTATCATCATTAAAAAAAGTCAAATTACCCTGTAATTTTTTTTAAATTACCCTATAATAAATATTGGAGGGTAATAACAAGTGCCACTAAAATGGCTACTTTAATTGTGATGTTCCTACCATATGATAAATTTGAAATTGGCCATGTCCCTGTCATATGATAAATTTAAAATTGTTATGAAAGTCAATAATATATAAAATATAAAATATGAGGGGAGTTTAAATAAATAGATTTAAGTGTATTTATGAAATTATGTATGCTAGATTATTAGTTTTTTAATAAAATATGAGGAGAGCTTAAATAAACAAATTTAAATATATTTCTTTCATTATTGATTCTCTTTATCATAAGATTCAAACCTAAAAATATGTAAGGTACTATTTCAATTAATGAAACACTTGTGAGTTATTTGATGTTTGATCTTAGCTGACCTGATTTTCCAATGTGTCTATAGTGGACTTATTGAAACCCTAACATATGAATTTAATCATTTTGTTTATTGCCTCTTTGTTTGTCTCCAACACATTTGGAGGTGAGGTGAAGGGAAGGGATAGGAAGCAAATCCGATTTATACAGATTGAGATTCCACTAGTGGAGTGATATGATTCAGACTGCATACTCCATGTAGCTGATTTCCCTAAGCTTAGGGACTAAGTATTTTGGGGGTTTATTTGAAAGCACAATTAAAAAAATCAACAGAATTAAAATACACCTATGAATCTCTGTGATGTAAACAAATGAGTTGTACTCATACAAATCTCTCTATCCCAAATAAATGAGCAGTACTCAGATTTGTAGCTTCAATACCATCGTTTGGAACATTCAAATTTTGCAATCAGATTTTCAACTTGGATACAATAGTTTGGAATGCTATTATGACTGACACAACCTCCACAATAGAGCTTAGGATCAAGATAATGTTTCCACTTATGTTTCATTTATGCTTCTAGGTTTTGGCACCAAATCAAAGGAGAATTAGCATGTTGGAGGATTGAGTTGATGAATGCCTAAAATCATTGCCATTGCCTCTTCTTTATATTTCGAAATTATATGCTTCACTTTGAGCGAAAAAAAATTTTGCACGCTAGTCCTAAACTTGCACCACCTTTAGGTATCCATTAAAGTAAACACAAAACATAGTGCAAAAGAGATGATATAAGAAATATCTAGTGTGGGTATTTAGAGAGTTAGCATTGCTTCTGAATGGTTTTTCAAGACATCGTATCAATATGTAATATGTAATAGGCAAACAGAAAATGAATTTTTCAAACAACAACATTATATTTTAATAATTAACATACGACCATCCCTCAATTCACCATGGAGTTCGTGTTTGTTCGACAACACAGGTATTCCAACAGAGGACGAACACCTTCAGTAACCACTCACATAACCAGATCAAAGATCAACACATCGATGTTTTCACGTGGTAAAACCCCTACGAGGAAACATCCACGACCCCAACCAACGCGACCACTTGGAGCAGTTTATTAATGCAAAGAAAAAGATTACAGAGAGATTTTACAAGAGATTTTCTCACAATCGATCATCGGAAAATGACCCTCCATGCTCTTTAAATAGAGATCCTGGACCAATAGGGTGTTAATCCACAGATCAATGGTCGTTAAGATCGAGGAGAGTATGAACCGTCGGATCACTCTATGTCGGGAACATATCGTGACCTTTGGATTTCAAAAGACCTTTAGTTTCCTAACTACAAATGCATACTAATGCATACTAAAAGAAACACACTCTTGACATATTAGACAAATTAGATCTTAACTAACTCATAGGGTGTCTAAATATCCTAACATCCCTACCAGAACCAACTGGGGATGGGATTGAAGGATTTACAATAATGACACAATAGGAGGAAGGGAGGGCATTAGACCTATCTATAATAATGACTTCACGAACTCCTAGCTATAGATCGAAGTTTGGAAAACTTAAATTCTATAGGAGACTTTGTGAAATATGCATGGCTTGATCTTTTGTAGGGCAAAGAGCACTTCAATAACTTGATAAGTAGAATAGGCTTTTCGATGAAGAGTTACGTAATGTAGCTCGATGTGTTGCTATGTTGATGTTATTTGGGTCTTTAAGAGCTTGATGGCACTTTGATTGTCACGCCAAATTCTGGTCGGATCCTGGTGTTGGAATCCAAACTCTAAAAAAAATTATTGGAACCATAAGGTTTCTTAACTTGCATGAACTGTTGATTTTTACTCTGCTTTTGCTGAATAAAGATCAATAGCCTATTGTTTCTTATAGGTCCATGTGACAGGTCCTAAACCAAGGACGAAAACATAGCACGTAGTAGACTTTCGATCATCAGTGCTGATAATTTGAATTAGTGAAACCAATAATAGAGTCCCACGGTATGAAATGTATCCAAACTAGACGATTACCACGAAGACATATGAGAAATTATCATTTTACATTTTACTTTCAGTAAACTTTCATGGGGTGTTTGCATGCTCTCCCGAACATAGAGACCAACAACAAAGGAAAGATCAGACCCGAATTATGAGTTAAGAGGCTACCAACTAACTGGTGGTACATGGTGGCATCAACTTGAGGAGAAGTACAAGTGGCCAGTGACTCCAGACTAGAAGGAGAAGGGGTTGGTTTACAATGCGTCCATGTAAGAAAATGAGAAGAAGGTCCTGCAAGCATGCCAAGGTAGGGAAGAAAAAATCCTTCATTAGTTTGCAAAACTTGGAGGCCAAGGAAATAGTGCAAAAAGAAACCTAATCCTATCATTTCAAATTTCTTCTTAAAATTTAGTTTCCATGGTTTAAAGTTTTTGAGTCCTCACTACCCCGATGCAAGGCTAAGGTCACATCAACATAAGGATAGGGATGATAGGATGGCTTCCCTACTGTCTCTTAGGTATAGACATTAGGATCAGAATGGCATCTAGAGAATCAAATGTCAATAAAGCTATCCATTTTAGCCTGAAAGCTCAGGGAGTTTTCTTGGGACCATAAAGAGATTTCTTGAGAATGATAAAACAAGACTACAAGTCATTACGGACCTTAACCGGAGGATTTGTTCCATGTAGATTTTATTCTTTCAAATCGCCATGCACGAAGACAGATTTAACATCCATCCATCCCAGATGGACCTCCATTTTATGTGAAATGACAAAGGAGACAAGGGCTCGTTGGATGGAATTCATTTTAACTCTGAGGGGGCAAAGGTTCATTATAGTCAATGCACCACCCACTTCAACTTGGGAAAATCCTTTTGTAACTAATCAAACCTTGTGTCTTTCAATACTTCCATCTGATGCATACTTAGTTCGGTATACCCATTTGCATCTAACAGAGTTTTTCTTCCACTTTTGGAAGAAGATTACAAGATCAAGTATCATTTTCCATTCAAGAGCGATACTCTTCATTCATTGTTGTATCCCAATCACGATGACGGAAAACTACATAGGTATCTCTACGGATCATGAGTTCGAGAACTTGGGCCAAAGAGAGCTCCGCTGGGCTGTGAACATGTCTGGTGATCTTAAGAATCACCGACAAGATCACTAGTTGTTTCTGAGTGTTGAGCGAAAGGGCCCATCTAGGAAGCCAGTGGAACTGGTGCTTGATTACGAGGTTCAAGGACTCTCCTTCTGGAGGAATGTGAGAAAGTGGAAGTGGATTTTCATCCTCACTTTTATCATCGAAGAATCTAGGAGAATAGGAGCAGGAAAGGCACAATTGCAGAAGATGGCTCTCATGAGAGGCCAGAAGAAATTACAACCCGTCAATTAGGATCGTAGGCAAAGAGATTTTCATAAAATTTAGCATCTCTTCTAAAGAATAATTTCATTACAATGTAGTTGAAGAAGTCTATGCTGACATCTTTGGAATAACCAACAAATATACACTTCTCCCTTTTTAGGCCGCAATGCTTTCCTTTTTCTCATCAAAGTCTTGAGCCCGTACTATACTGCGAAATACATGGAAGTGATTTACATCTGTTTTAATTTTAGTTCAAGCTTCTTACGGTGTTATATTTTAAGAGCCTTTGTAGGAGTCTGATTTACTATGTAATTTTCACACCGCAGTTGATTAACCCTTAATACTATAAAATTAATCCCTTAGATTGGATCATACAATTAGCCATTTCCTTGTATACTGGTTCTTCCTTTTGATGGCTCCATTTTGTTGTGGTGTATATGGAAGCGATGTGTTGCATTTGGATGCCATGTGGTACAATAACTTGTAAAATTATTGTTCACATGGTACCTCAGTATACATTCTTAACCTTTGAATTTGATGTCCAGTTACTTTTCACCACAAAGGGCCTTGTAGGCCAAAGAAACTGTCAAAAACTTCCTCTTGAGTTTAAAGTAAACCCAAAGTAAATGGAAAAATCATCAGTGAAAGTTTAGAAATACTTGCACTCAGAAAAGAAGGAGAAGAAAGTGGACCACCTAAATCACTGTGAACAAAGAAAAGCTGCAAAGGGACCGAGGCATGTCAAGATGCACGTTTTTCAAAGATATCTTGATGATGTTTGCCGAGAACCTGTGACACAAAACACCATCTCTGCATGGGAAACAAAGAGGAAGACCAATCACCATCTATTGATTACACAATTGTTGCAATGACGATAGTTAAGATGACCAAACCGCTCATGCCAAAGTTTTGCTCAAGTCATCGCTATGAGCAACAAAAGCCGATGAAAAACAGGTATTAAAGTTGTCAAACTTGTACAACTTTAGTAATATCATCAACAATTCGATTTGCAAAAGAACATGCTTGGATCTTTTAGATCCTTGATTCTTTGGTGAGGGTAAAGAAAACTACGTAGTTTTACCTTCTGAATGAGTAATTTGAAATCTTGATAGAAGGTTACGGAAATATTTAGAACGCACATAATACATCATTGAAATCGCCATTTTCTACTGAATTGTTCCATCCACCACAACACCTAAAGGATCTATCATTACCAACAAATATTTCCTTGAGTGTTACATTCATTTAGAAAATGAAGCATCCTTAGCCATATGATAAGATGCTCCTAGATCAATAAGCCACTCATCATAAAAAGCGGTGGTAGAGGTGTATTGGAAGGAAAAACTGAGTAGAAAGTGCATGTCCATGAGAGAAGAAGAAGAAGAGAGAAGAATCCCAATGCGATGTTGTGCCTGCTTCATCCCGGCCTAAAATTGCCATCTTCTTGAAACATTTGGACTCCACATGACTATCTTTATTACAAAGTTACAATGTCACATTTAGTATTCTTTTTATATTTGATCTTTGTCACCATTAGGAGCAGAGCTTAAATGAGTTGGGACCCATAGGTTGTTGCCATTTGTTGTAGTGAGGATGTTGCTTCTTGGGATGCCATGAATTTATCTTTTTGGGCAACAAAGGCTTTGTTTGAAGTACCTGTAGTGTTGATTCCTCCAAGTTGTACAAGCTTATCTTCCTCTCTAATCAAGGAAGTACAAAATGACTCAAAGAGTGGTGGGTTGTACAAACATCTTCCTCTCTAATCAAAGAGGAAGTACAAAAGGACTCAAGAGTGCTAGGGTTGTACATAAGCTTTCCCCTGCTGACCTATTTCATGTCATAAAAGGTAGATACAAATATGCACTACCTAGCTTAGAAGGAATAAGATATATGCAGCTCTTCCTTCATTACTATCTTACATTCTTCACTTAAAATTCTTAGTGTTTTAAAACTTAGATAGATAATAGTCTCGAGCAAAGAAAAATCACTTGGACTCAAGGTGGGTATTTGATTTTCTTGTTGTGCTTCTCAGATAATATTGAGTTTACCAAACCTGATTCAACCTTGTCCCAAACTGCTTCCGGTCATCAGTTCAGCGAAGGGTTCAATTTTTTTTTGCCGTCGGGGAGAGATGCATTTGAGTGGTCAAGTGCTTGATCATTCCCTTATTATCCCATTTGGCTTCTTATCATCATCCCGATTAGAGGTTGTTTCCTTTCCATAGTAGTGATGAGGCCTTTACTTCTTAATAAATTTCCATATAGGATACCATTTAAGGTAGTTATTTATAAAGTAAAAGCATCCGCGATTACTTGTAGAAGCTATAGTAAATATGTAGATAATGTGGATTTAAAAGCTGAAACTAATGATGGTCTGGATGGAAAGATCTAGAAAAGTTATGTGGTTTTAAAAAAAAAACGACATTGAAATGGACTTCATATGTGAAAGTTGTGTCGTTTTTGAAAAAGGCATAAGCGATAACCAAATAACCACGTGATAGTGTATACTTTATAGGTAGTACTTTTATAAAGAGAAGTGGGATCACTTTTACAATGAGTTACCTTATACTTGGAAAGAGTTGCATTACAAAATAACAAAATAAATGAAATATAAAACTACTTATAGTGTTCTAACGCCTTAAAGTGAAATGCACTTTACAAGTTTTAACATGTTTTTTCAAAAGTATTTCAAAGGGAGAAACTGAGACTCCAAGACCTCTTGCCAATAGAATTGAGTCTTAACCAAATGGTCTAGCAAACATATTGTAATATTTAGGAGGAGAAGGTGGGGTGTTGTTGTTGTTGTTGTTATTTGTGGAGAGAAACTGACTTTGGAGGCATGCTCCAAAAGCATTTTTCACACAAAGAGAAAAAAATTACTTCGGTGACAGGGGTTAGATCTAGTTGGCACGGAAGATGCACCTTTTCCTATATGTTTTGATTTTCGGAATGCTTTCAGGCGGGCAAAGAGTATATGTAGATCTAAAATAGTAGCAGCCTGGAAATAAAAATACAAACCGAAATAAGTAAACTTTGCAAATTTTTTAAAATGCATTAGGACACTATACCTCCCGAGATCATTTGCCAGTAATGAATGATATCTTCCAGGCAAAAACGGAGACAACACCGAGTGAAGCGAAGCAGGTGCTCGAGACGCAATGGAACAATCCTCGGTAAGAAATGTAGATGATGCCAGGAAAATGGATATAGACAGCTCGGCTTCTCGATCTCGATCTACAATAGGAGAGAAATGAGTCTTCATGAGGGCTCGTACCCGTATTTTGACAACAGGTATTCAGCAGTACACACCTTGATAACCACTCATAACCGGATCAAAGATCAACACTGGAAAATATTTTTCATGTGGTAAAACCCCTAAACAGGGAAACATCCACTAGACAATGGCAGCCACTTAGGCGGTTTATTATTAAAGAAAAAGATTACTGAGAGAGGATTTTTTACAAGAGATTGCCATACAGTGATCATCGGCAAATGACCCTCCATGCTCTTTTTAAATAGAGATCATGGACCAATGACCCTCCATGCTCTTTAAATAGAGATCATGGACCAATTGGGTGTTAAGCCATGGATCAATGGCCGTTAATATCGAGGAGAGTATGAACCGTCGGATCACTCTATGTCGGGAACATATCGTAACCGTCGGATTTTCTAACTACGAATGCATACTAATGCATACTAAAGAAACACACTTTTACCTAACGACATATTAGATCAAGTAGATCTTAACTAACTCCTAAGTGTCTAAATATCCTAACAGTGTTGAACTATTTCTCCTACGTCTTTTAAAAAATGCTATGCTATGGTACACATAGAGAGATAATATCAACTTTGTAGAGAAAAATAAAATGATATACATTTAGAAAAAAAAATATTAATAGTAAATGTATCTTTAGAAAATGAAATATTAATTGTAAATGTATGTTGTAAAAATGAGATTATATTAATTCTAAATATATCTAGAAAAATGAGATCATATTAATGGTGGAGATGTCAAAGTGTATGGTAATAAAACTATGAATAAATGGTGGAGATGTCAAAGTGTATGGTTAATAAAACCAACTTACAAGCATGTTAATCTTCATTTTAACAAACATAGATTTTGGATAAATATGGACATGGATATTCTATGGTGTTCTTATTTTGAAGAGAAGAGAAATATGAATATGGATGATGTAAGCTGATATTAAAATAAAAATCTTTAAAAAGTTTAAAACTGAACTTGAATGGGAGTTGTTTAATAGCCAAAATAGCAAGAAAACTTAAGAAAGCTTGAAAATTCATAAATGGAATAGAAACTAGTTAAAAGTCAAAATACCTTGGAACTTAGAAAACTAAGCTAGTTGGAACTCAGGAAATTAAGTAAGAATATTTGTTTGCGAGCTCAGCCAAGCATTCTTAAATAACAATTTCCTTACTCGTCGGCTTCTAGCTTCCGGTACAAGTGGACTAGCAGTTGTAATTAAGGAGAAGCGCGTGTAGTAAAGAGTGATAATCAACCCAAATCAATTTGAAAATTTTAAAATATGCCATAGGTATTCCACGTATCAAACCATCTCCTACATTATTGCATTGCAACTGAGTCGATTTATGCAATATATAAATGCAACGGATTTATTTTGGAATCCTAATGGGAGGAAAAAAATCACATCTTGTTTTATATAATGGGAAATTCGATTTTTTTCGATTCTTTAGTATCAAGAAAAAGAAGGATTTTTTTCAATTCTCTCTGATCTATTTGTATGGACAATATAAAGATTTTGTTTATTATAAAAATGTAGTCTAATCGTTCTGGTTATTATTTTCCGGAGATTTTTTCTCATTGATTTTATTTATTTTAAACGAGGAATGATTGGATTTACATTTTTGACTAGTTAAGTTTGTATAATCCTAATGCTTTAAGGAAGGATTTTTCAGCATGTTGAATTCATATATTAAAGAATATAATTTAAAAAACAAAAAATAGTGATTTTGTCCAGATTTATATCACTAAATTAAGTTAAATTACCAAAAAAATAAAATATAACGTTTAACAACACCATAAACCTTAAATGATGGCTTGGCTTGGCTTTGTCAAAATAATTGTTCCATTCAGTACAACTCCAATAATATTATCCTGATCATTATACTCTCGGACCGTCCTCCTTTCTCCGCCTGCTGTACATGTCCGAATAAGTTCCGTTACCGACCCTCTTTAGAATCTCGGAGCGGGTACATATCTCCTTGTTGCTGTGGAGACTCCAACGGCTCTGCACATTGTCCTCCATGTTTTGTATTCCTTAAATCTCCTAAAAGAATTTAAAATAGGGCTTAATGGTTAAGAACATGTGTTTCCTCTTAAGAGGTCACAGGTTCAAATCTAGAGGGGGGTAGGGTATGTATATCTTCGTAGACTTTACCAGTCAAATCGTTGGGCGGAGGGGGGTCCCTTGACCCACAAACAAGGGGGTCTCATACACCAATTTGGTGTGCTAGCTTGGCCGTGACCTTGAAAATAGATTATTATTATTATTTATTATTATTTGGCAGTCTTAGGTCATTTTGATTATTCCTTATTAATCAAGGGAATGAAATCCACAGCTTTCAGTCACATTTACTAATTTAAAATATGTATAATATTATTATTTGTTGTTTTGTGTTATAATGCAATAAGCCTTTTCTTGAGGTAGTGTGTATCTAGGTAATGCCGATGTTAAACAAATTTGCATATTATACAATTGACTGAGGCAGAGTTTCTTCATTCTACAATTATTTGTAGGACTTCTGAGATGGTTTTTTTTGTTAACAGAGATGTTTTTTCCTTGAATGAGACCAACCTATTATTTTGGGTATCCTAAGGATCTCTTCCACAAGCACGCTGAGCTTCACCTTCCCCAATTCTTTCATCTCAGCTCTTCTTAGCGTGAAAAAGAAAGAGGAAACCAACCCTCATGTCTGGTCTCGATTTGACTATTAGGATCACTAAGACCTGTTTTGACTTTTGGTACATCTATAGTTGTACCTGATTTTTGCACAACTAACTAGTTCTAGACCCAACACTACCAACAACAACACCACCTACCGCATGGGAAACACTAGGACCAACAACATCGACTCCTTGGGCTCAACAGGTTGGTTTGTGTGTGAGCTAGGCTTGGTACATAGTGGTGGTCGCAGTAGAGTCACCCGTACAACATAATTCAAGGCCAATGAAAGATTAGTTCTAGTCTGGATAGGGTAGACGGGCATATTGTTGAGAATGACTCGACTGCTTAGCCTGTACCTGGATATGAATATGCTATTGGTATTGTTGATGAAGTGTATGTGTAGCTCGATAACACTTCAATAACTCGATCATGAATGAGCTTTCTAATGAAGTGCATGTGTAGCTCGATGTGTTTTTTGCGTTGAAGTTGAACTAGGTCTTTAGAGAGCTTATTGACACTCTGATTGTGCACCAAAGGTTGGTTGGATGTTGTTGCTATTGGTATTGTTGATGAAGTGTATGTGTAGCTCGATAACACTTCAATAACTCGATCATGAATGAGCTTTCTGATGAAGTGCATGTGTATCTTGATGTGTTTTTTGCGTTGATGTTGAACTGGGTCTTTAAAGAGATTATTGACACTCTGATTATCACACCAAAGGATGGTTGGATGTTGTTGTTGGAATCCAAACTTTGAAATGATTTGTCGAAGCCACAAGGTTTCCTGACTTGGATTAACCGTTGCTCGGTACTTTGCTTTGCTGAAGAAAGAGAAAGAGTTTTTTGTTTCTTACATGCCAAGTGACAGGTCCTAAACCAAGGCTGAAAACATAACTTGCAGTATACTTTCAATCATTAGGGTCACTGGACCAATCCAAATTAGTGAAATCAACCAATAAATGAGTACCCCTTGAACTTTAATGTATCTCAAACTAAACTGTACCCCATCCATATTGAAGTATTCTTTGAGTTTCTTTACAATGGATTTCATGGGGTGTTTGCCTATACCAGGCAACAAGACCAACAACAAATGAAAAATCAGGACAAGTATGATTCAAGTACAAGAGGCTACCAATTAACTGACCATACAAAGTGGTATCAACTTTAGGAGAAGTACATGTGGCAGCAAGTTTGACTCCATATTGGAAGGGAGAAGGGGTTGGTTTTGAATCTTCCATGTGAAAACGACGAAGAAGGTCACAATCATACTTAGACCACGAAAGAAAAATTCCTTCCTTGGTTGGAAAAACTTGGAGGCCAAGGAAATAGTGCAAAAATCCTAGGTATGTCATTTCAAATTTCTTCTTAAGGATGGTTTTCACATGGCTTAAAAGTTTTAGGTCACTACCAATGAGGATAAGATCATCAACATAAAGAACAAGGATTATGAGATGGATTCCTACTTTCTTGGTATAGACATTTGATGGACCTCCCATTTATGTGAGGCTACAAGAACTAGAACAAGGAAGATGGAATTCGTTTTGGATACAGGGGGAAATGTTTCATTATAGTCAATTCCTTCAACTTGGGAAAATCCTTTGGCAACTAACCGAGCCTTTTGTCTTTCAACACTTCCATCTTATGCATACTTATTTTTGTAGACCCATTTATATCTGACAAGTTTTCTTCATTTCGGAAGAGGTACAAGATACCAATTACCATTTACCATTAAAGAATGATACTCTTCATTCATTGTTGTATCCCAATCTAGATGACCCGAAGCTTTTGCAAATGTCTCTATATCACGAGTCTTTGAAACTTGAGCCAAAAGAGAAGAGGCCCACTATAACTATGAATGAGTGCAACAATGATATGAAGGATCGCCGACAAGATCACTAGTTGCTTATTGTGTTGAACAGACTCATCTAGGAAGCGATGGTGTTGGTGTAGGTTTAGGTTCAATGGACTCATCTGGAGGAAAGTGAGCATGTGGAGGTGTATTTTCATACTCATTGTCACCATTTGAAGAAGAAGAAACCAGAATAGGAACGGAAGAAAGAACAAACATCGAAGATGGCTTTGAGGTCATAGATGGCACAACCATCGAATTAGGCTTCCCTGCCAAGAGATTTTCATCAAATTTAACACATATTCTAATAATAATTTCATTAAAATGAGGTTGCAAAAGTATGTAACCTTTGAAAAATTTAGAATAACCAACAAATATACACTTCTCACTTTTAGGCTGCAATGTTTTCCTTTTCTTGTGAGGAATGTGAGCCCATGCTACACTACTAAATACACTGAAGTGACTTACTTTTGTCTTAAGTTCAATCCATGCTTCTTTCTGTGTTATATTTTTAAGAGCCTGTGTGGGAGTGCGATTAAATATGTAATTTGTACAATTAATGGATTCCGGCCAATTCTTTAGACTTAATCCCTTAGATTAGATCGTACAATTAGCCATTTCTTTTAATGTGTGGTTCTTTCTCTCGGAAACACCATTTTGTTTTGGTGTATATGGAATAGAGTCTTTGTTGCATTTGGATGGCTTGTGCAGTGCAATAACTTGTAAGATTATTGTTCACATATTCGCCTCCA
>SNQJ01S0200805.1:0-16931 GCA_010110895.2 Picea sitchensis | reverse complement strand
GATTAGTCATAGGTCTTTGGAATAGGTGTGAAAGATAACTTTCCAAAGCTACAAACAAACATAGTATCTTGTGATAGGGAGAGTTAAATCCACTTACTACATTTTGTCCTGGGAATCCCTTCTCACACAAGGGTCAATCACGAGGTCCCATTGAGATTGGCAGAGTTACTCACCCTGCTTTCTTGGTCTTGGTGTAGATATTACATGTATTATGGGGGTCTCTTGAGAGGTATACCCACAATGATGAGTGGAAGCCTTTCAAGTTGATTTCAGGCTAGATACCTTGCCCTTGCACATGGATCAGACTGTCGACTATTTCCCCAGGCATCATTGTAGTGATTGGTAACCTTAGTGGCCTATCTCTTTAGGGTCTTTACACAAGGTGACTATGGAGGGGCAAGTCTTCATGGTACGTGGAATCGACGTTGGCCAAACTCACTCGGGCTCCTTGGAGGGTATACCCATGATTATGTGTGGGATCTTGCATCAGGGTGTAAGTCTGTTAAGCAGGTCATCAACATAAATTTTCCACCCGCTCTATCTCAACCCATTCTTACTTTGTTCCCGCGACATTGGATTTCATCACCAACTAGTGCGTTCATTGTGAGAAGGTTTTGTTTTCTTGCTTTCTTACTAGATTTTTAGCGTGTGTTGTTTGTTTTCCCTAGAGGACTCTAGATTGGATATTTATTTAATGGTGTTATTTCCTGTAATGACCAATGAAGGAACCCCTGCTCTAGGGGAACCTTTTGTTTTTCCTTCTTATGGAAACATTGTTCCTCCTCAAATCGCTACTTTGAGCCTTCCAGGTATCACTATTGAATTATCGATATGGTTGTTTTCCACTTAGGTAATCTCGAATGCAGTTAGTGATTTAGTCACAAGCACTTCCCCAAAGAACATCAACCTCATGTTGATCCTTCACCTTCTTCACCAGTAAGGTCTTCTTCACCTTCTTCGCTTGTAAGGTCGCCTTTCGTTTCATCTTCTTTGTCGAGTGAAATTTTTGAAGTTGGTAACCCAGTGAATAAGAATAAGAGGAAAAGAAAGATTAAGAAGAAGAAAGATAAGCGAGGGTCAAAACCTCCAACCACTGTCAAACATGTTGGAAAACAACCAGTTATTGTTAATCGTGCTGGGAGTGTTGATGATGTCAAGATCACCCAAACAAATCATAAGCCCAAGTACCCTTGCAGGATTTGTAAGGGTAGCCATCTTCTTAATAATTTCCCTAGTCTATCCAAGGTTATAGAAGTATGGTCTACACACCCTGACCAACCCATGTCGTCAGCCTCTGAACAACATGCTAATGACCTCCCATCAACTAGTCATGATACCATTTGGAAGAAGAAAAGTAGAGTCAAGTTCCCATGTATGTTATGCAAAGGGAGTCATCTAACTCACATTTTCCCTCATATGGACAAGCCTCGAAATTCTTGGAAGACATGACTATTTCATAGCCTCAACTTCCAGCTGCTTATCACAATCTTTCTCTTTGATGGAATGATCAATCTGGTTCCCCCGTCGATCAATCTGATTGATCATGTCATCAATCTGGCCACATCCTTAATTGAACCAGTTGACAAAGTGATCAATCCAATCCCATATTTGGTTGATCCCACTCTCCCTTTAGAGAGTGTTAACAAAGTGGTTGATCCAATCCCATCCTCGATCGATCCCACTCTCCTGTTAAAGAGTGAAACCCAAGAAGTTGATCTATTTCCACCTGTCGACCCCATTCTCCCCTTGGAGAATGAAACCCAAGTGGTCGATTTGATCTCACCATCAATCGATCCTACTCTCCCGCTCAAGAGTAAACCCGATACTGACCACATTTTTCTCGTTGATACAGACTCTACCATGCCGGGGGGTATTCCTCCTTCTCCTGTGGAACCCCCTCCAAGTAATGAAGCCATCCATTTTGATTGGGGTGTGCTAACTGGACCTCATCTTCCCTCTCACATTCCTTTCTATATTACAGTAAAGGTTTGTGGTTGAGACGTTCCTCAAAAACTAATAGATGAAGGTGCATTCCTTAGTATTTTTTCCTCTTTTTCTTGGAAAGCTTTGGGTTGTCCTCATCTTGCCTCGGTTACATATAATTTGTTAGCTTTTAACAGAAGAACCAATCAACCTTTAGGGACCCTCCCTCGGTTTCCTATAACTTTGGGAGGGAAAACTATCTTTATTGATGTCATGGTAGTCAAAGACCCCTTGTATTTTGCTTTACTCCTTGGGAAAGATTATGTCTATGTCATGAAATTTATTATGTCTACTCTTTTTCATGTGATATCTTTCCCTCACGATGGATGGGTTGTGACTGATGATCAACTTTCATTCATTGACCCTGCGTGGATTGGCTCCCTGAATGGTTCTTATATGCAGACGGTATCACCCCCGCCATAGGTCAATTATGTGGCTTTGTCGCCCATGGATTCAACTTCTGATGACTTAGATCTAGTAGTTGACATGGTGATCTATTCGATAGGGTTGTTAGAGACTGATGTATTTACTCCTGTCATGACCCTCGACATGGTGTCCTTCCAGAGTGTGTTTCTTCCTTCCAACGAAGACCTCTTGGAAGCCATGACTGAGTTTTTCCCCTTGACATGGTCTCCTTCTCGAGCATTGTTCTCTTGGAATCCATGATCAGGAAGACATAGAGGATTTTTTTTTTTGCGTCTCTGAGGCAACCTCATTAAAAAATGAAATAGAGGTCTATGAGCATGATTTTCTGATTTCAAGCTCATTAAAAAATGAAACCAGACTTGAGCATAGTTCTTATCCTGTGTCAAGCTCCTTAAAAAATGAAACAACTTCCCTCTCTTTGTTTGAGTCAAGTCATTTGTCTAGTATTTGAAGCTTCATTTCATTATCCTTTGTAGTTAGATGAAACGAAGCTTGGGGGTAATTTTCCTCAGCCTTTGGACTTCATGCTGAAGTTGAGCCGCTAGCTTCTTAAGCTGGGGGCTATGTATCACATGCATAGGGAAGTCACAAGCATAGTTTTCTATGGTTCAAGCTTGTGTAAAAATGAAACCGCCTACCTCAAGCGTAGTTTCCTCTGGTTCAAGATTGTGTAAAAATGAAACCAGGTCCAAGCACAATTTTTTTTTGTTTTAAAGCTTGCGTAAAAATGAAAACAATCCTAAGCTTAGTCTGTGTTCTTTCTCATTCTCGTTAATACATGAGAATAAGTTACCGAGCTTAGTCTTTGTTATTTCTCGTGCTCATAAATCAATGAGAATGTAACCGAGTATACTTTTATCACTTTTTCGAACTTGTAAAGGTTATATGAAAAAGGAACCCACTAGAGTTCCCTTTAAGCTCTTTTCAGACTTTCTAAACATGAAAAGATTGTCAAGCGATCTTGTTCTTTTCATGCTCGTTAAAGTATTTTAAGAAAATGTTTGTTGAGCGATAGTTTATATCTTTTTCAATCTCATCAGACTACTTTATGAAAGAGGAACTGAGAGAGTTCTCTTTAAGTGTTTTTTAGATTCTATAAACATGAAAAACGCCTGAGTTTTCTTTCTTTGTACTCATAAAACAAACATTGAAAGGCCCATGTGGGACCGAACCACTCCTTCCTAGGGTTCATTAAAAATACTTCAAGGGACTCGTTCGAAGGATGAGATTACATAAACAAGCATATGTTATCCTCCTCAAGCTTGTGTAAAAATAAAGAGGTAATCTCCAGAGATGGTGGGGAAAAAATTGGGAAAGAAATATGTCTAAACCTGTATTCCATGGAAGAGTCACTTTTGAACATGACACCCTTTCACTCACCTTGTGTTTAGGTTGGAAAATCCACTTGTCTCTTGATCATACTCCTTTATAAGATTACAAATTGGTCTGTGATCCCTGTTGTTGAGTCAGTTTTTCCAAGACATTTGTCATGTCGTCAATATGTTCAAAGAGAAGTTCAACCCTAAAATCCTTCTATTGCGTCAGCTATTTCTGCAATCCTTAAGCCTTCTATTGTGTCAACCATCCCTGAGTCAGTCCTGAATCACTTGTTACTATGATCCACTTCAAATCTTGTTACCTGTTTCATGTCATTGATGTGGGATATATTAAGGCCCTCCTGTGACGAGTCTTTTCCTGTCAACTTCAACTCACTATCTAGGAATTAGACTTAGAAACCAATTGGTACCTTGGAACTTGCATGCCTCAATGGAAGGTTTCCTCGCTTTCGACAATGAGTTTTCATTATAGACCACTGATTGAGAGATTCCATTGAGTGTTTGACCTCAGCTCATTGATTCACATTCGTTGGATTGTACTAGTGTACCTTGGGAGTCATTGACATTAATGGTGATTTCCCTTACACTTGTTAACGGTATACACTAATGACCGGTAATCAAGTGGTTTATACCATGTTTGTCTTTGACACATGTATTCACATGGTTAGATTCATACAATAGAGTGGTGGAGATGAATACCATGTATCTTTTCTGACAGATTCAGGTTGCGTTGAAGTATATTCAGTTGGTATTGTTGCATAGATCCACATTTTATGTCTCATGGCTATGTTCAAATTTGAGTCTTTAACACATAGATCCACAGTGTATTTTTGGTGGCTATGTTTATATTTGGGTCATATTGGCATGGATCCACAATGTATGTTTGGTGGCCATGACCTATATTACTTGACATGGATCTTCACATGTCGAAATTTATGCTCTGAGTCATTTGTATTATGAGTATGGGAATGCCTACCTCAGTGTTGATATATTATTGCACTTTTTTTCCTTGTTTGTTGGCAGGTTTTCGACTGACTGTTCCTTGTTCCTTACACACACTCAACAAAGTATTTCAGCTATCACTCTGTTCTAACTTCATACTTTGGGGAGCTCTCCATTACACATTATTTTCATCATCCTTATGACCATTAATGATGTAAACCTATATGTTTCCTTCAGAGGGGTCAGTGGCCTGAGTTTCTAAAGAAGGAAGGAAGAAGAACTTTTCCTGAGAAAAGAAGTTGCATTTTCCTTTGTAAAAACCCTATAAAAAAGGAAGTTCGCAGGCTGCATTATAGATAGGGTGCAAGAATTCCTGATTCTCACAAGCTGCACCATAGCTAGGTCGAGAGGATTTTGCAGTCTGCTTTATAGGTAGGGTGCGAGAATGCTTACACGTGGGAAAAACGAGAATTTTCTCGAATCTTCTAGAAGGAGAAACTTCCATGGTGAGGTGGCATCTGAATGGTTTGGATCTTACTCACTTTCATGATTTAGTGGGATCATCCTAACTGCCTCACCTTATCCTCTTTAACTTATAAAAGGAGAGGAGCTCTCATGGAGAAAGTTAGTTTTTTTTGGCTTGGGATTGTTAGTTTTGTTAGAGTGTCTTTGAGATTTTCTTTGTCAAGATAGATTGTGAGTAGCTATCAGATCCATGGTCTTAGAATCCTTGGAGAAAGAAGTGTGTGGGGAATGAAGGACAGTTGGAAGGGACCTTACGACATCAAGGCCATGGTTGTAATCTCTCTTTCACATTTAATGTGATACAGTAATACAATTCTTTCCTATAAATCTTGTTGTGTTTTATTGTATGATTCCTTGATCACATACATAGGTTTATATTGAGTTTATGCTATTTCTATCACTTTGGTTGGTTGCGTTCTTTTGTAGGTTCATCATTGTATGAGCATCGGAATGAAGCTAGGATGGCGATAGTGAGAGGAAGATACATTTAAATGGTATGTCACCTATCCCTGTTTTGTTGGTAAATTCAATATTTAAAACTTAAGGAAGGCGTCATGTTCTAGTATGTTTTGTTCTACATCTAGGTGGATCTAGGGAGATCAATCAGTTTCTGCACCTAGCGATTTATACGATAACAAGAATTCCTTTGGAGTAAACTTACTTCAACCTCCATGTTTCGAGATGAAGACTATGTGAGTGAGAAGTGACTTTGTGTGTGAACAAGTGAAAGTGTGCCAATTTTTAATAATTTAGGTGTCACCGTGCTGCATGTGGACTTCGCTTGGTCTTTACAAGTGTTGATTACCTAAGTTACTATGTGTCATTGGTACAGCCTTGTGGAATTCAAAAGTCCCTAGGAAGCTAGCATGTGGACATGTGGGTCCTTTAGTATTCCTTTAACTCCCTACTGTGATTTAATCTAATAAAGATTTGAAACTATCCTAGATTGTAGACATGTGGGCATGTATGGGCCCGTTACAAAAACTTTAAACTTCCCTAGTGATTTAATCTAAGAAAGTAAATTTCAACACTATCCTATATTTGTAGCATGTGGGCATGTATGGGCCCATTACAAGTTTAAGGTGTGTTTGAAAAATAAACTAAGAGGAGTCCGGAGGGGGTGTTATCCTCTCCTAAAGATTTTGTCTTTTTTAAGGGAGATGAAATTTTCCCTCAACCTCTTTCTGATTCTCAAGATCACTTTGGAGCATGAGAGAAGAGCATAATCAAGGATTGATATCCAATTTCTAGTCCCAATGCAAGTTTTATATGTGATGTAGAATGATTCCAACTTTTATTCTTAGTCAAAGCAAGCCATCCATGTGGCAAAATGAAAGTAAAAGAGGAAATAATGATTTTAAACCCCCTAAGTGCCTATTTTTTGACTAATCCCTTTATATGGAGAAGGAAATAAGTGTGGTGCAGATTACAAAATGCATGGAATCATCTTTAAGAAAGCTATGGGCCTTCAACAGATCATAAAAAATCTTACAATGTGTATTTTTATACACAGGTGCGTGGGTCTCAGACTAGACAAAGGCGCTCTGAGCACCAATGCGCTAACTAGAAGAGGTTGATGGGCACAGGTGCACAGAAGGTGCTGAGTAATATAGTGATTTTGGTGCACGTGCGCACGATGCGTGATGGTGGGCCGATAAACCCATGCACATCTATCACACGACTGTGAATAAAATTCGGGATGAAATTCCTTCAACTTAGCTTTGAATTTGGCTTCCTATAGGTCGTCTTGGGCCAGTTATGGTACCTGAAGGTGAAATAAACAAAAATAAGAGCTAAAATAACACAAATGGGGTAAGAAATTGATACCTTTCCCCAGTGGAGTCGCCAATCTGTTGCGCCTCTTTTGTCACCTAAATGAGAAAAACAAAGGTACTTACAAACTTAGTTGGGTTATCTAAGAAAGACAAAAGTAAAGGAAAGGGTTAGAAGAATAAACATAAAAGACTAAGCTAAGAATTAAACTAGGAAAGGAAAAAACAATTAAACTATTGTGCATAAGGACATAAGAACAAGAAACAAACAAGACTCATGTCACCAATGGAAAGGATTGTATTAGTGAAAANAAAACACCAAAGAGAAAGGGGACTTTGGGTCCCTTCTTCCTCCAAGGAAGGGCTCTTGGACCCCCAAGATTGAGCTCTTCTTACAACTTGAAAACTTGAAAGAAATGGTGAAAGAATCCCAAGCTAACCCACTCAAGAGGTGATGTGGATTGCCCAAATGGAATGGTGCTAGTATGCTCTTGATGAGAAAAGAGGATTCCCCAAGAGAATAGTAGCAACATAACCTTACAAATGAATTCCTTTAAAATGTAGTGCACCCATGGCCTTGTTTTATAGCACCACTTTGAAGTATTGTGCAACCAGATTTTAGTGTGAAAAGGGGTTGTTTAGGGCACCTTTAGGCATTTGACCAACCACCTAGCCGGATCCAGCCAAGATTTGGATGTCAAATCAACTTAGAAGTTGAACCAGAAGTGGGTGGGAGGCTGACCAACATCATAAATGCATCATTCTCAGGTATGCGTGGCTTTTAGCATCCATAGTTGTGCATTGTGCACATGTGCGCTTTTCCTGTGTTTCTTGATGGTGCATGTGCGTGCGCGCCATGTGTAGTCATAGTGCATCTTAATTTTATAACTGGTTGTATATTTTTGGACCTTTTGGAAATGATTTTTGGTAATTTTTGGTCCATGGGTGAACTAATAGTTGTTTGAAGATGTTGGATTCCTGTAACCATTTACAGACGAAATTTTAGTGATAACAATTGCTTCTTGGTGGATCAAAGAAAACCACTATGTTGGTACCCCCACACACTGGTCCAGGACCTCCTCATCCTGTATGTGGTCCCATATTCCCTTAGGCACACCCTACAAGACCCACTCAAATTGTCTATGTATATCCTTCAACATGGCCACAACATCCCCCCTATGGCTCTCTAGTTGGTCCAACACCAATGTCATCTCACTGACACCTCTTTCTGACCTTTGCTCTGTACGCTCATCATGAGATGGCTCTCATCAAGCCGGCTCTCTAAAAACCTCTGCCTCTTTCCCTCAGGGTCCAACATCTGCAAAACAACACCATAGATAGTGTCATCATCCATATACATATATAATAAATGCTATCTATCCAAATCACAAAACATAAACAAATACAACACATCCATCTCTAGTCCCAGTCCTCCCAAGGAGGTAACACCATGTCTAGATCCTACCAGTAGTCCATACCCACGTATGGATAGCGCAATATCACTTGTGGCATCTGACACCACACTCGTGCAACCTTGGCCCTGAAGTAGTGGCCACCCTCACCTCCTCCATGTTAGGCCAACACATGGGCCCACTGCATCAGTCGCAAATTTCATCACCCTGTTGGCTCTAGAAGAATCCCTAGTCACAGTAGAGGCACCCTCTCCAAAAACTAGGACACTATCATGGACCCAAATGCAAAGTCATTGGATCCAGCTCGCTGACACTGGTTCAACTGGGAAAAAATATTTGTGTGAATCAGCACACCCCATGCAAACAGGTCCCCATCCAGTACCTACTCCACCAGCCTCAGCTAACCACTAGTGATCTACTAATTACCCAAGGATATGTAGATCCTCACCACCATCGTTGCGATGCACTCAGTAAAGAGGTCATCAATTGCCTCGATACAAACAACCGAACCCGACATAGGGTTCGGCCCCGTACCATTTCGCTCCTCCATGGTCTCAACCCAATCCTCCCCAGGTAGATGGGGATCAATGGCTAGGGCCATCCCATGGAATGGGAGCCCCTTCATAAAGTATACATCCTCTGTAGTAGAGAATGCCAACTTCTCCCCCCTCACAATGAAGCACTTCATATCAATGCTCCACATCCTAACCAGAAACTGTAGCAAGTTCTCCTACGATCATATCAATGGGCAGTCAAATAATTTGAGAAACCCACAGGCTGTCAAGTGTCTCTGCACACCCGACTACTCCCTCGTAGCCTCTCGTAACCGACCCTAGTCACGCTCTCGCTAGTGGACCAAAATCGTGCTATATGCTTTGTTGATCACCTGCATCCACACATAAACATTTGATCAGCCTCATCATCCATCAAAAATCATAAAAAATTAAAAAATCATAACACCTTAGCCTACCCACAGTGCATGGCTTTCCCCCAGAAAGTTGTGCACTAATGCACAAATGTCTGAAAAACAGTCTTGCATGAGTGCACACCTATTATTCAGATAGGCGTGCATCTCATGCGCACTTTTCTGTCCCACCCTCGCACCCACATGCACAGTTGTGTCAATCACAACCGCAGATTACATGTGGAAAATGAGGTTATACCCACACACATATGCGTGGGTATTCCCCCTTTTCCTGTGCACTTGTGGGGCCCTACCCTTAAAACCCCTTGCACGGCCCTCCATACAGCCCCTACCTACCAACTATTAAATTCAAAAGGTGCAAGATGATAGGACCACTAACTTGTCTCTCACCACTCTCGGATCGGTAGTCCCATGCTCCCGCAATCTCAAAATCTTCTCACAACTATCTCGTTAGATCAACAATAGTGACAGGTACAAATGAGGTGGAATTATGGGCCCACCATCCATATATATCCCCTTTTTCACAACTTCCACACTCTGTTATAGGAGCCCAGAGCCTCCATTTTCTAACCCGTTCTTAGCCCTAAGATCCTGATCCCGCCATATACACATTCATATTCCTTGGGTTATCACCTGTAATTGGTGTTATCCATAATTTTGGTCATCATGATGATGTAATGATGATGGTGAACTCAGGCTCTTCATTAGAACTCTTTCCTGATAAAAGTTACCTTTGTCTCTTTCCAGAAATCATAGTTTTGAGGAAGGTTCGTAGGCGGTCTATACATTTGCCTACAAGAATTCATGATTCTCGTAGGCTGCCTTAAGGCAGGGTGCGAGAGGTTCGCACTGTACCTAACTGTTAGTGTGCAAACTGCTTCTAAAGAAGGGAAAACTATAAATTCTCGAACCTTCTAGAAGGGAATCTTCTAGAAGGATGAGATGGCATTCGAATGGTTATCTAAGTATTGGCTTTCCTGATATATTGGGATCATTCCTATCCAAGTAAATAATTCATTCTCTCCTATATATTGAGGGGAATGCTCATGGAAAAGGTTAGAAGCAAACTAGCAAGATATTTATCGGAGAATTAGTGGAAGATTGTATGAAGGACTGATGCTTCAGCATCCAGGAATACCAGCAAGGTTATCAAAAGTGGTTGATCTTCTTCATGCATGAGCAAGTGTGTGTGTCAGAGATAGGAGCCATAGAAAGGAGGTTTGCAACATCAAGGCTCAGGTTGTAAGTCTTACTTTCTATCAATTTAATACAGTAATATGTCCCTTTCCCATAAAGCTAATGTCACTTTATTACATAACTCCTTGATCATATGTATAGATTAGCTATTGAATATATTGAGTTGTCTTCACTTCGATTAGTTTGTACTGTTGTGATCTCAATGGCACAAGAGCATTGGAGCAAAGCTAGAAAAAAAAAGACCCAAGGAAGCGTTCATAAGGTATGTTCATGATCATTGCCTCCTAGTTCATTCAATAGTCTAAATCTAGGGAAAGAGTATTATTATGTCCTGCTTTGTTCTAGATCTAGGTGGATCTAGGGAGATCGGTTTGTGTCCGCACTTACAGATTAATCCTGAAACACTTGGTCCCGGAGGAGCCTTTTTCTCACGTCACATTCAAGTATGCATGCTCACTTCCAGTTTTATCAAATAGTTGTTATATGATATTTCTCATTAGATATTGTTCACGTCAAGTATTTTTTTGTGTTCAGGTACTTATTCAACAAGATTTACATCCTCTTCAGGTATATGTTCGACACTGGCATGTAGTTACTCCCTCTATTAATAATTTCATATCCCATCACACCCTCTAACATTTACCATTAGGTCCCCTACATCTGGCTTTGCAACATCTTTACCTCTGTCGCATTTGGGTACTGTCAACCGGTAGCACTCTCCCCCACATGATTCATCCCATTCACCCTTAACAACTTGAAACTCATGTTGATTTCACCCTATTAGGTTTGGGAGTCCATATATTATTGTTTCATTTCCAAGAATGAACCCCATCCTTCTTCTCATCATATTTCTAACCTTCCCAATGGACTCCCAGGTCATATCATCTTGGTTCTAATGATTGCATCTTTGTAGTTTCATTATCCCTCCATTTCATCCACCATCATTTTTTTCATCTGTAGATTGTCCTCCATCTATTTACCTAAGAAAGAAACCCACCCATGGGGCCCCCACCCTCCACCAATTCTCTTTCACCAGCTTGCACCCTCAACAGGCCAAGCCACCTTTCACTAGGGAACCCATTTCTATATCTGTATACTCAACCCAAATTATTCTTTATTTCTTTAGTATTTGTATAAAGCCTTTGTTTTCAACATACACATATCTTTTTCATCGTCACCCTTGACGACCTTCCTTTACCTGACAAAGCAACCCATGTCACCCTTGGTTGGGTTATCCACCCTTTTTTCATATCAACATCGTTAACAAACCCAGAGTATCCCAATTCCATGTACCCGCGATCTCTGAGTTTTCCCACTTTGTTAGCCTCTTGCACAATTTAACCCCATATCTAGTCGTCCCCCTGACATTAGATCCATTTTTATGGTTGCCAATCATCCTTCAAAACCTCCAACCAAGGGAAGTATTGAGTCCCACATCATATTGACTTCATTCATTTTACCTGTTAGTACATGATATCATCTATTACTCAATGGATTTCAAGAATCCCTTAGCTTATTGGCATTACACCTCCCTTCATGTTGACATCAACATAGTTTCCAAAAGGGCGACAGTATCTTGACTCTCATTACCTTTTCAATGAGGAGTCTCGAACGACATATATAGAATCATCATTTATTTCTGATTTCATTGACCCCCATAACATTCTACTTCATTAAAATCTCATGTTATGGTGGGTCTTACTATGCGACTATTGCAGTTGTTTCATACTAGCCGAAGACCTCTGATTTTGTTAGGCCATTAATGCCTACGAGTCATAAAAAATTCTTATAGTCGTCCTTGACTCACTTAAGAGCTCTTTTACCATTTAGAACTACCATATGACATTATCAACCAACCCCAAGGGTACTGCAGTTATCTACATCAGCATCTATCATCATTTACAGTCCCCCATTTTGGTTTCATGACACGAGCATGGGGCATGCCCACCTCGTTTGTACATAGATTTTATTTTTCATCCCTAGAGAAAGCTTTGGGTCCCACAGTTTCCCCTCTCCCTCCGGCTGATCACTCTTGCATTTCCTCTCTTCACTCTTCCTTACAATGGAACTCTCAGTAAAATAAGCATTGATGTATTTCGGCTATATGTATGCTCCTAACCTCACACATTAGGGGGCATCTGTTATCACTGAAAAGTCGTCTACAACATTGCACACAATGGTTGAAGAAAAACATCAATGCCAGTAGCAATTAGTCCACCTACAACACCAAAATACATAAAAAGGAAAAATAATATATACTTGAGTCAAAAATAAAAGTGCACAAATTCACCAAAGGAAGTGTGTGCTCAGTGCCCATAATGTGTAGGCTAACACAGGCCTTGGCGCACACTGTGCGCAAGATGCGTGAATGTCTACGAGAAAAGATGCACACTTCTATGAACGGTGAATTTATGGATCTTTTCAGCCCCTCAACCACTTATAGTCCGACCCCAACATGATTTGACACTCATATCTGAGTGAAATCTAGCTTGGAGGCTAGTCAAGGGCTAGGAAGTGCCCTAAAATGCCCCCTGTTCACACTATGAACCAATTATATCTTATCATGGATGAATTTACTATTTGTTACAAATTTTCCCAGAAATATAGAATTTCACATTCTTGTAATAAATTTATATTATTGATTTATTTGTCTTATTTTCCACAGTATTTACATGCCATGGAAGTAAAAATCCTCTATGGTAAAATATTGTTTTTACTAAAATTTACCAGTCTCCTAATTACAAGCATTTCTTTACTAGTTTTTAGGGATTAACTAATATTCCAAACTCTTTCCCTTTGAACATAAATTTTACTTTGTAACCTCAAGTAAATTTGGTTTCTTATCCAATTCAAAGGAAATTTAATAATCCACAACATTTCAATTTCTAATTTCATTTTTATTTCAATTTAGAAATTTAGAGTGCATTCTCATTGTGTTCCTAATGTTGTGTTTGTAAATATACTTTTCCTCTTCTCTAATGTGTGGCTTGTTCTCTTACTTTCAAACATGAATCTAATATTCCTTCAACTTTGAGTCTAGAGTATTTTGCATACCAAAAAAGAGGCCAAAGTCCTATGCCCAGCCTTCAATTTTCTAATAGAAAATTGCACTTTCACAATTTACAAGTTGATTTGTGATGACTATGGTGGTTGGACTTTAGAAATATTTGAGGATTAGTTCATATAGACTAATACAGGTGATCAACCAACAATTTGCTCCAAATTTATTTAGAACCCATTACTAACATCTCTCTTTTTCTAAACATAGGCAGGAAGGAAACCAACAACAAAATATGATTTCCAACAATTTACTTCAGATTTTCCTAGCTAGCTAGGCAATCAGAGTCTCAAATTTCAACATTTAAACAAGAAAGGGAGCCTTTTGTGATTGCTCTCTCAATCACTCATATTATCTGTAGCTCCATTTCTCATCTTGATTAGAAAGCACTTCCCAATAGTTCCTGCACCCTAGAAAGTTTGTTTTCTCAGTTCTCTTA
Organism: Picea sitchensis; assembly: GCA_010110895.2. NCBI lineage: Eukaryota > Viridiplantae > Streptophyta > Pinopsida > Pinales > Pinaceae > Picea > Picea sitchensis. Next base: position 2,915 of record SNQJ01S0200805.1, on the reverse strand, counting down.
AGAACCATAGAGACTCTCATGCTCTACTTCTTCAGAAACAGTCACCAAACCCATTTGTATGAATTATCTACCCCCTACCCACGATTTTGATTTATTTTCTTGCCTTCTACAACAATATTTTGTGGGTCCATTTCTCAATTCATGGGTCAAATCATGAAGTTTCCAGATGGGGTACTCTTCCCATCTCATTGACTCTTGAGGAATACTTCCAAACTACCAGCTTGACTGGTAATTAAATTCTCTGGGATAGAGGACTGTTCTGAGTTTGAGAAATTTAATTCCAGCATAGTATTGACATGGTAGGGGTCATCTCAACCATTACTGGTTCCCCTAACCATTCCCTCTCATGCCTCATGAACTGCATTGACAACACCTTCATTAGTTGTGCAACAATTTCCATTTTACTTAATAACAAAAATACTTTTCATTACCTTCTATAGAAAAAGTTCATCATTACCAAAATCCACACATAACCAGTCTATCTATAGTCTTTTAGAAAAATACAATTATATTTAGAGGTTGGGGGAAACAAGGGTATTACATTGACCTAATAAAGGTCTAGTGGACATGTTATGGTCCTGAAGACACCACATGGGATCATGAGGAGGCCATGCAAGAGGCATGCCCATAACGTTTTTCATAGTTTTGAGAAAATATGAATGTATAGTTTGTATAAATGTATAAAGAATCCATTTTTTATGCAATTGCATTTCCTTGATCCACAACTCTAAGAATTTTTATACAATCTATGTTGGATCCCTAGAAATGAAGTGGAACAACCTGAGGGACTATATTACAGCGAATGGGGTACACTTCCTTGGCTTGTGCAAGCTAAGGGGAATGAGATATTTTTGATCGAAATTGTTTCAGGAGTCATTAAACTGTGAAACTATTAAGAAATATAATGTAAATTTTTATGTGTATACATGTACACCTTTATGGTGATGTGCACTCAGGACAATGAAAAAACAAGGGGGAGGGGATTATAACACCCAGTTGAGACCCCTAGATTAGAAATGTATAATTATGTATATATGATGAATGTTCTAGAGCCAAATGATGTAATATAAAACATTGTACATTGAAAATAATAAAAATTCAATACATAGTCAACCATAGAAAAACATGGATAGATTCATGGGGGATATGATTCCACAAGAGAGGGGGATGAAAGGGTTTATTTGACTTATTAAATCTAATCATTGAATGCATGTGTGAGTTTGGTGGAAGAGTCATCTCACCTAGTTATTGAGAGCATGGGTGAAGTACACTCATGAGGGGAATTGTTTCATAAATGCATGTAAGAAGTTTAGTAAGAGACAACATGGGTTGAGTACAATCATTCTTGAGAAATGTGACAGTCAAAACTGCATGAGAGAAAAGGAAATGAAATTCAAGTAAAAGGGGGAGTTGTTTTTTTTGGAACAACAAGAAGTGAGGAAAAACCATAGTTTAGTGTCGAGAAAGAGTAGGAAACCATAGTGGTAATTGAAGACAACTTTTTGAAGGTGTTAATTAGGCCGAGAATGAGGTTTCCCTACTTGTATGTGATTTTCTACTGAGAAATTACCCAAAGGAGAATTTGTAAATGTTGTTGTGAGCACTCATGTTGTAGTTGAATTTCTTGGAGCCTCAAGATAGAGAATCTTGATTGATCTATGATAAATCCCTCAAGGAGATGTATATTTTATGAGGGATTATAGTGAAAAGAAGGAAATATCATCCCTTGGGTTGTGAAAACTGATAGGGAAGAGATCTGGGTGGTTGGAATTGCTATAAGAGTCATGTCACTGTGGTTTTACTGGGTATTGGGCTATTTTTGTAGACTATAGCCATCCATAGGATCCTATCATCCTTTCAAACTCATAGCTTCAGCTCGAAGGTGACCTATTATTGAGAGAAATGGAGTAGTAGAGTATATCGGTGGGTGGAGCATTCATCATCTACAAACCACAAGGAGAACACCTTGTAGTGGAGGTTTTTACAAAACCTTCTCGAAAAACTTATCACTTCTCTATTTATAGTAGAGGTAGGCGACTGAAGTTTTTTTTGGAGGTCTTTTTAGCAGTGCACCTGTAAGGTACAAATGACCCAATGTGCACACAATGAAAATGCCCCATTGCTTCAAAATTAAGGTGCACCATTATTTTTACACATTATTTTGGTCATATTGGTAATCCATTGAAAACATGTGTTCATGTTCCCAAAAAGAGACTCTCTTCATGAGGAAAGTGACTGAATTTCTCTTCTAAAAAACCTTATTAAGGAAGGGCATCATAGGCTACACCATATGAAGGGTGCGATGTTACATGTTCATCACCCTTTTCCCTAAAGATGGGATGCGTTGACTCCACAATCTGATCTACAACTAGGATGCGACGATGTCAAGAGACTAAGAAAAGGTTAAGTTTCACGAAATTTATAGAAGGGGATCTTCTAGAAGGTGAGGTGGCATCTGTATGGTTGGGATATTACTCGTTTCTATGATTTGGTGGGATCATCCTAATCTCTTTAACCATATCTCTCTCCCTTATATAAAGAGGGGTTTCTCATGGAAAAGGTTAAGCAAGGTTAATGAAGGTTGAATTGGCTAAGATTGTATGGAGAATTCTGCATTGGATCATTCTTGAGAGTGTCATTTCAGTTCATTAAGTCATTATGGATCTTGTTCATTCAATATTGGAGCAAGTGTGTGTGTTGGAGAAAAGGGTCATCGGAAGGGGACCTTTCAACATCAAGGATTTGATTGTAATCTCCACTTTCATTATTATATGATACAGTGATATGTTTCTTTCCCATAAAACTTACTTTGTTTCATTGTATGATTCCTTGATCACATGCATAAGTTCTCGTTGAGTATATTATATTGATTTCACTTTGGTTGGCTTGTGTTCCCTTGCAGATTCAATATCACT
>SNQJ01S0200803.1:0-16931 GCA_010110895.2 Picea sitchensis | reverse complement strand
GTCATGTTCTCGTGCACTAACATGCACAACATGTCCAAATCTGGGTCACTTCCTTTCACAATTCAGTTCATTCGCACAACAACCTCATACCAAGGAAATATCTCCCCTCACCTTGTTTCACTATGAAGTAACCCCAAAAGAAATTCATCAGCAACAACTGACTCCACTATCAACCTCATGACATAGTTATATAGCATACTACACATAGTCTACATCACATCCAAGTTTGTAGAGATTCAAGGGGAATCACCATGCATCTGCACATCCAACCAACTCTTCCCTTGTGAATCAAACTACGATCAAGTCCACAAGTATGGATTCCTTGGTTTAATTCTCCCCAACTTCATCTATGTCTTTGGATATGAATCGTCCCATATATACCAAGAAACATACATCCAAACTTCCTTTTCCCCACTACTTCATCACCTGACCATGTTTTTGTGTCTACCTCTCCATACCTTGGAATGGTTAGGCTTCACCCTCAACCATGCTTCCCAAGTAAGAGAAACTCCCATGCCCAAGTACTCTCTTCATGCTGCAATCTACATGTTCACACAATCCTCCAAACTAAGGAAATTCCTCAACTCACCTCCTTTCATCAAGTCACCTCTCTACAACTCAACATCTATGTTGAGTGTGGCCAATGCACCCACACTCCTCAAACATCCCAATGAACTATCCAAAGTTCTCCAAGTAGAATGAGTCACCCCCAAAGAACTTCCATGCCTAAGGCATGTTCGAACCAATACTCCTACCAACCTCAACGAATGACCTCGTTGTATCTTTGAGTCATCGCACAATCATCCACAAGTCACCAAGGTATGATCTACCTCATCCAATATCACATACCAAAGACAAGAAAACACCACCCAAGTCACTTGGTCTATGTTCTTCCCATTCAGGTTGACTTCCAATAGTACCTGGTCAACTTCTTTGTTGACTCCATCCATATCCTAGAATAGAAATTCCTTGCACCTCCTCCAAGTTTCCAAAATTTGACACTTTCATCGCATGACCCAACAAATCTGGCTAAGGCAGCAATGCACTAAGGTACCTCATCCAAGAGCTAGGCAACTCCTCAATTCACCTCCACAATTTCATCCAAAATCTGCCAAAGTCCACCATATGACTCATACAAGTAGGTCATCCCAAGCTCTTCAGACATTCACCCAATTCAAGGCGTCCCAAATGCTACATGACTTCTTTGAATCTACACCACTTAAGTCACCCTCAAGTATACCAATTTTCACTAAGGAAACAAATTACACTTGAACCACCAAGTTATTTGACTTCCCTTCAAAGAACTCACCATAACACTTAGGAAATGCTAGAAATTGAAACCAACCATACATTTCCATTGACATTCTTGGTTGCACCCATTGTTCAAGTCTATTGTCCTATAACTTCACTTTCCCAAGCCACCGACTCTTTGCATGAACTCTCGTCAATCACCGTGTGTAGCTCCACAAACCTGCATAGCACCTTCGCTGCGATACAAGGATGATTCCATTTGTCCACTTCATAAATACATATAAGTCCCAAACTTCCCATTTAACCAGTCGAACTCATCTCCAATGTCCTGCATCTTGAATTCTTCCGCTTCAAGGCACCATGCACACACCACTTGCCTGCTAAGTCATATTGATGTGAACTAACTCACGTAACTATGTGAAGAGTTATCTCATTTGAAGGATGTGGTCGACCCATTTTCCCAACAACCCAACTCAACTAAATTATTGTTCTCAGTGATGCACAACACGAATATGTCATGATGAAAATGTTCCCAACCGACTTCCTTGTTGCGAAGCTACTCTAGGTTGCCTCAAGTTGTTCAACTCAAACAAGTGCTTCCACTTGCTACAACCCATAACTTCTCCTCTTTACAATCACTTTTGGGGTTAGATATGTAACAAGTCTTGTGTTCATCCACCTTCCTTAAGTGCTCGATTCACCCCATGAAATTTTTGCTTGGTCTTCTCAAGGTGTGCACATAGGTTTGGCCCTTAACTCTGTCATAAATCAAACCAACCAAGTCTTTGCCCAGACTATCTCTATGAAAGGTCAGTCCACCTTACCAAACCTTCACCAAGTCTATGCCCAAACTACCTCTGTGATCAACTTTGTGAAAAGTTATGTGATGAACTATGTGATCACCCACCTTTTCTAAGTGCTTTGTTTCACCACAAAATCTTCTCTTGGTCTATACAAGGTGTGCACCCATATCAACCTTCCAATGCATTTTCAACTGAACCCTTTGTCGTAAGTCTAATGCAAATTCTCTACAACGAACCAGTTCGCTCCACCAAATTGTTCACCAAGCCTGCGAACATTCCCATTGAACTTTCTTCGCAAATATTCCCTATCCATTGTCATCATTGCAGTAGTATATTGTGCTTCAAGCTCTTATACCATATATCATTGATATAGAGGTGAATATATCACCAATCCTTCTTCAAAATATGCAACGAATAAGCTTTGATGCCATCTGTCACATCCCCATAGGATGCCTCCCCAAATCTTGCGATCGTGCACCTCTTGAGGGCATGCAACACCGCGATGTTTCTCACTTGGATTCTTCGCAACACTGAGTATACTTCGTTCAGAATATGCCTCTTCACCTAGAGCATACCCATACTCTGTTCTAGGCTATGACTGATTCATACTCCTACTCTAGTGCAACTCTCTTGTATACTTAGACAATTTGTTAATAGTCTTAACACTTATTCATTTGAGAATACATCCATGAAACAAAGAGAACACTTGCAAAACAAACAAGAGACACACATATACAGTGTGGGAGGAACAAAATGTGTCTAACACCCGACTAAGTCTTATTATTGAAAAATAGTTACAATATGAGCACTACCGGCTTAGTTTACAAATGGACAAATTCACACAACTCGCCTCACCTCACCAAGACACTCATATACAGATTCGTCACACCAAGACTCATCTGTCATAACAACTTTTTCAACTTCTATGGTGCACCTCAGACATGCACCCACCATAGACTCGCCATCTCTTCTCTATCACAAGAATTCACATAGGCCTATAGTTATATCTCATAGCATCCCTCACTCAGACATGTGACAAGAATTCCCCAAGCTCAACCAAAAGAAGGTCGCCCCAAATCTATCAATATAATCATGTCAAGGCAGCACAATCCCTCCCATGTGGAGCGACTTGGCTCCTTGAGGGAGCTTGTCTTTCTTCATCTATGTCTATTGTAGAACCTTGACTCTAATCTTTCTCTCCTTGTTGTTGTGTCCTCTTGGTTGTGTGCCCTTGTTATTTTATATGGACTCCAAATGTCACCTTTGTGAATCGTCACATCCTCTGGATGTTTTGTGCCCTTTTTCAGGAAAATATGCCCAAACGCATCGTCCTGCCCCTTTGCAGAACCAGTGTGCCCAAATGAACCCATGCACTCGTCAACCACTCCCTTGGGACCGAAGTGCCCCAACCTTGGTGCACTCCTCATGTCGATGTGCCCCAATATACTTGGTGTGCCCCTTCTCTTGGTCACTTAATGTTTGGGAAATCCCCTTGGCGTGTTCACTCACCCAAGGCACCCACTTTCCCAACCAATGGGACTCTTGGGTGCCATATCAACCCCAAATTTTATCTCCTTGATAACTTGGTTGAGGGTCTATGCGCCCTACTAGCCAAAGAATTTACACTACCTAACATGAAATTATGCACATTATGCACAATGTCCTTGTGAAATTTCTTGAAAATAGAAAATTGAAGAAAATGCACTCCTTGTTAGGGAAAAATACAAGATGTATATATGTTGTTGTGTCCCCAGAATTTGGTGAAGGGTGAAATATACATTTTGGTTTGGGGTTATATGCATGAACTAATATGTATTGTTACATATACAACTCTAAAATGATTTATAGAAATAAATGATAGATAAATGATTCCACAAGTGAAATATTCTTGTTGCAGGCTGTTGTTGTATATAAACATACCTAGTAGGGTATTTATGCAAGAATGCTTGCATATTAGGGTTTGAGACTATGTATATATAAATATGCAATCTTTGGCAGATATATATATATATATATAGTGCATGTGCTAAGTGATAGTTAGTGATAGTTACATATATTTTATCCATATACTGGATTATGAATGGTCATGGTATGAAAATTACCTTGTGGAGAAAATTGGGCAAAAGTTGCATTTGTAGCTTGTGTATGTATTATAATTTGCATAAAAAATTATTGTTTTACAAACCATATGCATACTTCATACATATAGGTTTCATATTCATAACAACAAAGATGCCTAGTAAAAACCTAGAAATGCACAACTTGTTTGTAAAAGGTAAGGCAAGGTTGTATTATACCTTAGATTTGAGTTGTGAAAGTTGTTGGGGGTGTGTGATTCGGATTATTTTCAGCACGAAATGAGAGCGGAGATATAACACAGAAATATACAGAGATGTTGCAAGAGAGACAACAATATAACATATATATATCGGAAATATGACAAGAGTCACAGATATACAGTAATACATGATTTCTATTAATGAAAGAAATGTACAGAGACTATAAAAATACAGAGTGAAAGACTCGCTAAAATGGTGGCAGCTTATCTATGAGAAGAGATGTGACGGCTACTCTCATTCTTAAGAAGATGATTATTACAATGAGGCTCTAAGGGCCTTTTTAACATAATTAAAATCCAAAACCTTAACCCCGGAAGATGAAAAGCCAAAAGGTTTGTGGGCCCCGATGGGGGTAGTTGATACGTCAACTTCCCAGGGGCATAAGGTTTGCATAAAATCTTCGTTTGGGGCACTCGATACACCGTTGGAAAGGTATAAACGAGAAGAACGATTTTCAACTAGTCTAGGCCAGTGCCTTCAGCAATATCATGGGCCCTGAATCCCTAAAAAATGTCATTTAGGGCCTCAAAACAACCCCGGAAGTTTGGAACCTGAAAAACTGCCAAGATGGAAAACTATTTTTCGAGCCTGTGGAATAGGTGGGTGGCCACCGATATCCACCCGGATCAATCCTCCCTCCTTAGGAAGAAATGGTCTCCATTGCATTGAGTTCCCGGGGGAGAGAGGGAAGCATTTGTTGAATCTGAATCTTGGTGAGTTGCTTGCCTTGTTGGAGACGTCGCACTGCTCGATTTGTGGAAGGTTGCCACAAACCTGTTGTTGGAAGGGTTGACTGTTCAACCAGTCAAGCTATCTGAGATGACTGTGTGCAGAATGAATCTTTATGTTTTGTTGCAATCTTGTCGACCTTCTTTTGTTGGATAGAAGGTGCTTGGGCCGAGGTTGTAGTGGTCGTTGTAGTATCCTTTTGTTCCCCTTTTGAACAGATTGTGAAGAAGTTGAATTTTGTAGTATGAGATACTACTTTGTGGCACTAGGTGGGACAATAGTTGGAACTACCTCTAGTATTCTATAGAGATGACCCCCTAGAGTAATAATGACACTACGAGGTCGAGACTCATAAATAGCATGGCGCTTCCACATATATGGTTGGCCTAAGATAACATCATAGACATTCAGTGGGGAAACATCACATAATACCTCATCCTTGAAGGGTTAGATTCCATATGACAATCACCACTATTGGCTGATACTAAGATCTCACCCTTGGCAAAGCCACCCGATATTGTATGGTTGTGGGTGTGGTGTTATCGACAATCCCGACTGTTTGACGACCTCTGTTGAGATAAGGTTCTTTTGGATTCTGCTGTCAACAATAAAATGTAGTGGGGTCCCCTTCACCCACATATGTGAATGAAAAAGGCACTCTCCCTCTTTAGGATCTGTTGGTTCTTCTGGTTGAATTGTTGTGGTCGCAACAATAGCAGTGGGGTCTACGTTGATGATCTGTATTTTACCAGTATTTTCAGAATCAGATTTTGAATCAAGGTTTGGCTCCTTGTCTTTGATCTCAGCCACAAATGACTATTTTGAGAGACATTCATTGGTGTTGGGCCAGGGGATTTTGTGAAAATCGCACCATTTTCCAGTGTCCTTCTTCGTCTTCCTGTGACCCTTCTTTTCATGTGGCTTGGACTAGTTTTCAGGAGGGTGTTTGTTAGAGTCGTCTTTATCATACTGTAGATGTTGCAGATTTGCAGACACAAACTCCCATTTGTTTTGGTGCTAAAATTTATGCTTGATTTTAACAACATATTGATAGGCAACACCCAGTGATAGGATGTCTAGAAAATCCATTTCAGTTTGGATGTGTAGAGCCCCATAATATTTTAGAACTAGATGTTGCTCGGAGTCTTTGATACCCAGCTTGGTGCACAAGGTATGGAAGGTATTGGTGAACTCTGACACTTCTTGGCCCCTCTCTTGCCGCAGTGTGGTCCATCTCATGTACTTGTCCTCATAGTTTCCAATAGGGTAATATTGTTCCTTTACCGCATCCACAAAAAAATTCTAAGTGAACTCGGCCCCATATACTCCAGACTCCTACGTGGAACTTTGCTCCCAGTAAGTTTCCCACCAATTTTTTACATGGGGGAGAGCCTTAAGGAGCGCGAAGATGATCTTTTATCTGTCAAAAAAATTATGAACAGAGAAATAACCTTCTAACAGATTTAACCATTTGTCTAGGGCATTCGCATCTATCTAACCTTCAAATATAGGAATATCAAAATTGACTTGTACCTTGAAAGGAAAGGTGCTTCCAAAGTGGTTGTTTGATGAAGATGTGCATGTTTCTATTGACAGGCATTGAAGGATGTGGGAAAACTTCTCCATCATTTCATCCCTCTGTCACGTGAGAGCTTGCTCAAGCAACATATTGATAGAATCGTCTGCTCTGTCCTTTTTTTTTCTTCTGTCATGGAGGGTTTCTTGGTCGTACGAGAGCAATTGTCCTCAATAGAGACAAGCTCGAGACCCAACTTTCTATACTCATACCTCGTCGGGGACATGCACTGAAAAATGATCAAGAGCAGCCTTCTCTGATACCACTGATCCAAATTATTTTCAGCATGAAATGAGAGTGGAGATACAACACAGAAATATACAAATATATTGCAAGAGAGACAATAATATAACAGAGATATATTGGAAATATAACAAGAGTCACATATATACAGTAATACACAATTTCTATTAATGAAAGAAATGTACAGAGACTATAAAAATACAGAGTGAAAGACTCGCTAGAATGGTGGCAGCTTATATCTAAGAAGAGATGTGACAGCTACTCTCATTCACAAGAAGATGATTATTACAATGAGGCTCTAAGAGCCTTTTTTATTGGATAAATCCGTAGGTGTAGACACTAATCGATCTCCCTAGATCCACCTGGATATAGAACAAAGAAAGACAGAATAATACTCTTTCCCTAGATTTTGACTATTGAATTAACTAGGAGGCAAGAAATAATAACATACCTTATTATTGCATCCTATGGTCTTTGTTTCTCTTGCTTCGCTCCAGTTCTCTCATGCAGTCAATACCAAGACAACACAAACCAACCAAAGTGAATAAAGCATAATATATTCAACGGTTAACCTATGTGTATGATCAAGGAATTACACTATAACAAGAGTCACATATATACAGTAATACACGATTTCTATTCACGAAAGAAATGTACAGAGACTATAAAAAATACAGAGTGAAGACTAGCTAGAATGGTGGCAGCCTTATCTAAGAAGAGATGTGACAGCTCTACCTCATTCACAAGAAGATGATTATTACAATGAGGCTCTAAGAGCCTTTTATTGGATAAACTGTAGGTGTAGACACTAACTTATCTCCCTAGATCCACCTCGATATAGAACAAAGCAAGATGCACAATACTCTTCCCTAGATTTTGACTATTGAATCAACTAGGAGGCAAGAAATAATAACATACCTTATTATTGCATCCTATGGCCCGTTTCTCTTTGCTTCGGCTTCCGCTTCTCTCATGCAAATAAAATAAAGACAACACAAACCAACCAAAGAATAAAGCATAATATATTCAACGGTTAAATCCTATGTGTATGATCAAGGAATTACACACAAGTGAAGAAGCTTATGGGAAAGAATCATATTATCAGATTACATTAAATGAAAGAGAGATTACAACATGGCCTTGATGTCGTAAGGTCCCTTCCTAACTCAGTCTCTCTTGCTTCCTACACACTTCTTGCTCCAAGGATTCTCAAACCACAGATCTGAATAGCTATCTGGCCAATCTATCTTGACAAAGAAAACCAAAGCCACTTCCAACCAAGCTGATAATTCCAAGCCAATCAAGAATAAGCTCATGAACCAACAAAGTTAACCCAAGATAACTTTCTCCATGAGAAATCCTCTCCTTTATAAGTTGAAGAGGATAATGTGAGGATTTTAGGATGATCCCACCAAATCATGAAAGCAAGTAAGATCCAAACCATTCGATGCCACCTCACCATAGAAGCTTCTCCTCTAGAAGATTCAAGAATGCTCATTTTTCCACGCAGTACCTCGCATCTCTAGCCATAGAGCAACTCAAAACATCTCGCACCCTAGCTATATAGCAAACCCGGTGAGAATGGTCATCTCTCACAAGATCCTCTATATAGCAACCTGCGGAACTTCTCTTTATAAGGTTTTTACATAGAAATGAAACTTCTTCAGAAAAGTTCTTCTCCCTTCTCTCTTTAGGGAACTTCAAAGCACCGGACTTTCAAGGCATCAGATAGGTTTACATCATTAACGCATCATAGGGATGATCAAAATAATGTAAATAAACTTTTAACATAAGTAAAATCCAAACCCTAACACCGAAAGATGAAACTAAAGGTTGCGGCCTCATGGGGCAGTTGAGTACCAACTTCCTGTAAGTATAACTTCTTTGTACACATTTGTTTAGTGCTCGACATTGAAAAGGCATCCCAGAAGAAATTTTTTTTACTGGGCTAGACCATTTCATTTAATAGTTGCCTGGACCCCGAATCCCCAAAAATCAATATTTAGGCTCCCAAACGTCTCGAAAGTTAAACTGAAAACCACCGGAACCGCTAAGATGGAAATCGCTGCCTATGGAATAGGTGGTGGCTACCAATATCCTCCTGGATCAACTCTTTCTCCCTTAGGAAAAAATGGTATCCATTACATTTAGTTCCCATGGGAGATGGTCATATCTCCTGATTTGGAATCTTGGTGTGTTGCTTGTCTTGCTAGAGATGTTGCATTGCTTGATTTGTGGAATGTTGCCATGAACTCATATTAAGGTGGTTGAATCTATTCAACCACCAAGCTATCCTGAGATGAGCATGTGCGTATGGAATCTTTGTGTTTTGTTGAAATCTTGTTGACCTCATGGATAGAAGGTGCTTTAAATAGGTTGTAGTGGTTGCGGTGATCCTTTTGTTCCCCTTTGGTCGCATTGTGAAGAAGTTGAATTTGTAGCATGAGATACTACCTGCCATTAATCGCTAGGTGGGACAATAGTTGGAACTACCTATGCATTTTGCAGAGACGACCCCTCGGAGTAAAAATGACACTATGAGGCCTAGACTCATAAATAGCATGGCGCCTCCACATATATGGTTGGACTAAGAGAACATCACAAACATAAAGTGAGACAAAATCACACTATACCTAATATTTGAAGCACTTGATGTCATAATGTAGGCAACATTATTCACTAGCGTAGATGTCTCATCCTTGGCTCAAACAACATATGGTGTATGGTTGAGGGTGTGGTGTTGTCGATAATCCCAACCATTTGATGACCCCCGCTAAGATGAGGTTATAATCGGCCATATCAAAAATAAATGTAGTGGGGTCCCCTTCACCCACATCCTGCGGAATGGAAAAGGCACTCCCCCTTTTCAAAATATGTTGGTTCTTTTGGTTGAAATCTGTTGCCGAGCGCGACAATAGTAGTGGGATCCGCGTCAATGATCCTTTACCAATATCTTCATAATCAGATTATGAATCGGTTTGGTCTTTGTCTTGATCTCGTCCACCAATGACGGTTTTGAGCGACATTCATCGGTGTTGTGCCAAGGGATTTTGTGGAAATCGCGCCACTTCCCAGTGTCCTTCTCCATCTTCCCATGACTCTTCTTTCCTCAAAATGGGCTTGGACTAAGCCGAGGGTGTTTGTTAGAACCATCTTTATCATACTTTAGATGTTATGATTTAAGTGCACTGAACCCCATTTGTTTTGGTGCTTAATTCTTTCTTCTCGATTTTAACATAATATCGATAGGCAGCAATTCCATTGATGAGATGTCTAGGAAAATCCATTTCAATTTGGATGTATTTGTGTAGAGCCCCATGGTATTTCACAAAACCGTAGATGTCACTCCAAATTCTTTTGATACCCTGGCTTTGTGTGCAAGTATGGGCTGTATTACGAACTCGCACTTTGGCCCCTTTCTTTGTTGTAGTGTGGTCCATCTCATGTATTGGTCCCTCATAGTTTCCAACAAGGTATTATTGTTTCTTTAACAGATCCACACAAAAATCCCAAGTGGGTTCAAGCCAAGATGTACCTGCATTCTCTGTGGAACTTTTCTCCCAAGTAGGTTTCCCACCAATGCTTGACATGGAAGATAGCTTTAAGGAGTGCAAATGTAATATTTTTTCTATTGGAAAATTGTGAACAGAGAAAAAACCTTCTAACAGGTTTAATAATTTGTCTAAGGCATCCGCAACTATATGACCTTCAAATATATGAATATCAAATTTGACTTGTACCTTGAAAGGAGAGGTGCTTCCAAAGAGTGTTTTTTTATGAATAGCACTCATTTCTATCAGTAAGCATTGAAGGATGTCTGAAAAATTCTCCATTATTTTGTCCCTTTATCGCATGAGAGATTTCTCAAATGCATTGGATAAAATCTTCCTCTGCCTCACATTTTCATTTTCTTCCTACCATGGAGGGTTTATTATTAAGCGATGAGAGAGATTTCCTCAAGAGAGACAAAGTTTGAGAGACCCAACTTGCCGTACTCAGACTCATAGGACATGTAATCGGAAACAATCAAGAGCACCGCTCGATACCACTCCATCCAGACATTTCTGACCTAACGAGAGCCAAGATATAACAATAAATATACAAAAGATATTGCAAGAGAGACAAATAATATAATAGATATATATTGAAAATATAACAAGAGTCACAGATATACAAGAATACAATACCCCTATTAAGGAAAGAAATGCACAGAGACTATAAAATAGATGTGAGTGAAAGACTCGGCTAGAATTGTGAAAGTTTATATCTCCAGAAGAGATGTGATCACCACCTCATTCAAGTAAGAATATTATTATTACAATGAGGCTCTAAGGGCCTTTTAACATAAGTAAAATCCAAAACCCTAACCCGAAGATGAAAAATCCAAAGGTTTATGGGCCCCATGGGGTAGCTGATGTCAACTTCCTAGGGTGTAACGCTTGCATACCATCTCTATTTGGGCCAATACACCGCTGAAAGTTCTAACCAAGAAGAATAATTTTTATCGGTCTAAGAAAGTGTTTCTTTGGACAATCGCCCAAACCCCAACCCCAAAAATGTCGCTGAGGGCCCCAAAGGCCCCTTTAAGTTTTGAACTGAAACTGAAAAATTGCCTAGGTGGAAAATTGTTTTTCGAGTCTGTGGAATAGGTGGATGGCCAATCGACATCCAATTGACTGTGGTTTATCATATTATAACTTTTCATGTTACTTTTTCAATTTTCAATTTAAAAGAGATGTTGTGCAAAATAGACAGTTTTTCCATGTAATTTGTAAGGTCTAAACTGTACTAAGTGACTAAATTAAAATGCACACCCAACAAGCCCCCTCAGAAGCTCCAAAAAATTGCTTTATATTGTAATATGGAGTTTGATATATGGTAAATTTACCTAAGGCCATCTAAAGTTTAATTGAAGAACATGATAGGTTGCTTCTATGCATCTAGATTTGGTATTTCATGTAAATTTTAACGGAAAACTGCCTTATTGTACAATACACACCCTAGTCTCACTTTGACCCAAATTGGGTGGTTCAACTTGTAGGAGGTGTAGTTTGTGATTTTACAATTTTTTATAAACTTATATTGGCATTTTCTGCACAAAAACTACCTAATGTGCATAAAGGATAAAAAAATTGCCTCCTTGTAAAACCAAAGGTCAAATTGAAAGAATTTGGCTATATGAAACTACATTCCCAAAATTGGCTAAGGCTCCATAATTTAACATTTAAGTTGTAAATTTATTATTACAATATTTATAACATGTTTGCACAATTAGTAGTCCATTTACACTAAAACAAAATGGTTTCTATGCACAAAGATTCACGACCTTTGATGAATCATCAGAGGATGGTGGGTTATGAGAGAAACCAAGGTTAGTTATGCATTTTCAGTCATAAAAGACTATGTTGTGCAAAATTAGGCTAGAGGTGCCTAATAAAACCCTCCGAATGCACAACATGTTTGTAAAAGTAACCCAAGGTTGCATTATACCTTATATTTGAGTTATGCAAGTTGATGGGGGAGTGGTTTGTCATAGTAGACATGTTCACGTTGTTAATTTTTCAACTGCAAAGTTTAGAAATGGTTGCCAGCAAAAGAGACAATTTTTTCTTTGTAATTTGCAAGGTCAAAATTTTACTAAGTGACAAAATTAAAATGCATGTCCAAGCTTCCATGTAGCTCCAAAATTGTTTAATAAGTTGTAAGATAGAGTTAGATATATGGTAAATTTAACTATGCCATATAAAGTTCAATTGAAGAACAAGAGAGTTTTCTTTCATGCACCTAGATTTTGTATTTTATGTAAATTTGAAGGAAAAACTTCCTTAAACTAAAATGCACGCCCTAGTCTCAATTTCAATCCAAATTGAGTGGATCAACTTGCAAAAGGTGTGGCTAGGATTTTATATTTGCCTATAAACTTATATTGGCATTTTTAGACAAAATCCTACTTGATGCATATAACAATTGCCTTGTAAAACCAAAGGGCACAATTTTAAAGTTGGCTATATGAAACTACACACCTAAAGTTGGATAAGGCTCCATAATTTAATATTTAAGATGTAAATTGATTATTACAATATTTATAACATGTTTGTACAATTAGTAGTGCATTTACACTCTAAAATGATGATTCAGGGCGCACAAAGATTCATGTAATTTTGATGAATCAGAGGATGGGTTATGAGAGAAACCAAGATCCATTTTTCATTTTCATACACAAAAGACTCGACTATGCAAAACTAGGCAAGAGATGCCTAGTAAAATCCTCAAAATGCACAACTTGTTTATAAAAAGTAACCAAATGTTGTATTATACCCAGGATTTGAGTTGTGAAAGTTGATGGGGGTGTGGTTTATCATAGTAGACATGTTTGTGTTGTTTATTTTTCAATAGCAAGTTTAAAAAGGGTTGTTGATAAAAATAGACAAAGTTTTCTTTGTAACTTGGAAGGTCAAAACTGTACTAAATGACAAAATTAAAATGCATGCCAAAGCTTCAGCCCCAAAAAATTGCTTCCATAAGCTGTATGATGGATTGCTATATGGTAAATTCCCCACTCATATCATATAAAAGTTCAATTAAAGAACATGCAGGTTGCTTTCATGCACCTAGTTTTGGTGTTTCGTGTAAATTTGAAGAACCGCCTTAGAGTAAAAATGCATGCCCTTGTCTCAATTTTGGAGTCAAATGGAGGACTTGGCACAAGGTAATTTGTGATTTTACACACATTCATAAATTTATATTGAAACTCAGACAAAACCACTGATGCATACAAGCAAAATTGTCTTGTAAAACCAAAGGGCCAAATTGTTAAAGTTGGCTATATGAAATCGTATTCCCAAAGTTACATAAATCTATAATTTAATATTTATGTTGTAAATTGATGATTATAATATTTGTAATATATTTGTACAATTAGTAAATGCATTTACACTCCAAAAAATGATTATTTCTATGCACAAAGATCCATGACCTTTTGACGAATAAGGGGATGTTGGGTTATGAGAAAAACCAGCCTGCCAGCATTTTCAAATGCCATAAAATGACTTTGTTAAAAAATAGGCAATAGATGCCTAGTAAACCCTAGAAATGCACAACATGTTTGTAAAAAATAACCTAGTTTTATTATACTTTAGATTTGAGTTATGCAAGTTGTTGGGGTATGGTTTATCATAGTAGACCTTGTTCATGTTGTTTATTTTGGCAATTGCAAGTTTAAAAGGGTTCTTGTGCAAAAGAGACAATGTTTACCTTGTAATTTGCAAGGTCGAACCTCTAAGTGACAAAACTAAAATTCATGCCCAAACTTCCTCAGAGCTCCAAAATTGTTTTTATAAGTTGTAAGATGGAGATAAATATATGGTAAATTTACCTATGCATCTAAAATTGAAATGAAGAATAGGAGAGGCTGCTTCATGCACCTAGATTTGGTATTTCATGTAAATTTGAAGGCAAAACCACCTTACGGTAAAATGCACTCACCTAAATTTTGACTAAAATGGAGTGGTTCAACTTGAAAAAAGTATAGTTTGTGCTTTAGAACATGTTTGTAACCTTATATTGACATTTTCGGACAAAAACATACCTAATGTGCATAAAGACTAAAAAATTGCCTTGTAAAACCAAAGGGACAAATTGTTAAGGTTGGCTATATGAAACCACACCAACCCCAGATCTGAGGTCTCCACACCACATTTAAGTTGTAAATTAATGATTACAATATTTATAACATGTTTGTAATACAATTAGTAGTACATTTACAATCCAAAAATAATGATTCTATGCACAAAGATTCACTTCCACATTTTGATGAATCATAGGATGTTGGGTTATGAGAGAAACACCATCACTTCTTTGTACTTTTCACCAAAAGAATATGTTGTGAAAAATAGGTAAGAGATGCCTAGTAAAATCCTCAGAATGCAAAACTTGTTTGTAAAAGTAACCCAAGGATGTATTGTACCTTAGATTTGAGTGGTGCAAGATTTTGGGGGTGTGGTTTATCATACTAGACCTTTTCGTGTTGTTTAATTTGCACTGTAAAGTTTAAAAAGGGTTTCCATGCAAAATAGACAAAGTTTGGCTTGTAATTTGGAAGGTTGAAACTATACTATGATAAAATTAAATGTAATCAAGTTTCCCCTCAGAGGCTCCAAAATTTATTTATGTTGTATATGGAGTTAGATAAATTTAAATTTACATGTCATTTAAAGAGCAATTGAAGAACATGAGAAGTTGGTTTCATTCACCTAGATTTGGGATTTCGTGCAATTTGAAGGTAAAACTACCTTAGAGTAAAATGCATGTGTCGGTCTCAATTTTGAGCTAAATTGAGTGGTTCATCCTATACAAGGTGTAATCTCATTTCTACACTCAGATATAACCATATATTGAATTTTTCAAACAAAACCTACCTTGTTCATAAAAGCTAAAATGTCTCAGGAAACCAAAGGGGCCAAATTATAAAGTTAGTTATATGAACAGACGCCTAAAGATGGCTATGCAAGCCCATAATTTAGAATTTAAGTTGTAAATTAATGATTAAAATATTAACATGTTTGGACAAATAGTACTTCATTTACACTCCAAAAAATGATTATTTATATGCACAAATATTCACAACCTTTTGATGAATCAAAAAGATTGGTTACAGTGAGAACTCAAAGGAATGACTTATAAGCAAACCAATGATAAGACAGAAAAAATTCAATGTAAACCTATCAAACACACAATTAATCCATATAAGAAAATACTTTAAAAAGAATAAATCATAGAAAATATAGAGTTTGTTCACATCCAAATTGATTTATTCTAGCTGAACATAAGTTACTAACTTCAACAAAGAACTCCCACAAGAGTTCCTGCCTTTGGTGTAAATGCTTCAATCACATTTTAAAATGCCATTGGTATAACCCCTTCCTTTTAAGGTTTTGACATTTAATTCTTTTTCGACATACACAAAGTTTCCACTTTTAAATGCCTGTTTTAATCAGACTTCAAATTGTTCACCCTTTTTCTCAACGCGCTTTCATTCATTCAAACTCTTTCTATTTTCTTCTAATATTCACTTGGTGTTTCTTTAATCATATTTCCATGCTCCATCCAATGTTAAAATGTTGTACAACTACTTCCATTTATTTTAGTTAAGATTTTCAGTGCACTATGTGTGTCACACTGCCATGGTTCCATACTTAAAATATATAGTGAAAATATTGTTTCTTTAACACATTTTTTACCTCTTTACTTCACTGCTACAGAATAAATTAATTGTAGTTAAATAACACTTATTTTAAACATACCAAAAAATATAATTCATTTTTTTTATCAATTAAAAGTAAAAAAAATAAGAAACAAAAGAATTGAAATAAAAATAAAATAAAACCATTTAAAAACAAATTTATATTAAAAAACCTAAAAACTAAAGAGGAAGAAAAACTATATATATATATATATATATATATATATATATATATATATATAAGAAAAAATGAGGAAAAAATTAAGAAAAAAAGGTCAAAAAAAACATTATAGCCCAAAAAAACTTTAAAAAGGTGGGAAAAATCCCAAATTTTTTTAAAAATATACACAAAAACTTCAAACTAAAAAACCTAAAAAAAACAAAATTTAAAAAAAAATAACAAAAATAAGTTAAAACATTTTAAAATTACAAAACAAATTAAAATTTA
Source organism: Picea sitchensis (assembly GCA_010110895.2). Classification (NCBI taxonomy): domain Eukaryota; kingdom Viridiplantae; phylum Streptophyta; class Pinopsida; order Pinales; family Pinaceae; genus Picea; species Picea sitchensis. The sequence continues at coordinate 301 of SNQJ01S0200803.1, read as the reverse complement.
TATAAAAAAACTTAAAAAATAAAATTTAAAGGAAAACAAATTCATTAATATATAATAAAAAAATCAAATTTATATAAAACATATATATATATATATATGATGATTAACGTCCACTAAGACCTAATTGGTCTATTGGACCTTAAGAGGGTAAGTGATTGCTTGTGATTCTTTAGAATTTTGTTTCTGTGCTCGAAAAGCATTAAGAGAAGTTTTCCAAGATCACCATACTTTTGTTGAGTTAAGAGGTTAGGAAGGTTGGTAGTGTGATCAATATTTTGAAAATGAGATCTAATATGGGTAT
>SNQJ01S0200802.1:3780-16885 GCA_010110895.2 Picea sitchensis | reverse complement strand
TTACAATGAGAAAATAATATAGATATCATCAAAGTTTCTTGATCCCTGAGTATGGAGTGCTATAGGGCATAAATCTCTTTCACATAGTTTTGATACCTACTTCCCCCAACTCCTCTCACTCTACCCCCCTTTTTACATTATCATTTCTCAAATATATAGAAATCATTACAAATATGAGATATGAAAATAATGGATATAAAACCAACTCATAATCTCTGAATGGATGGATTTCACAGCAAATCACTCAACCTTCATGTGTTGTCTCCAATGATCAAGGAAAAGTCGAACTGATGAGGTGGATCCTCAATCATTGATTGGGCATTTTGAAAAATCTGGAAAATCTGGAAAAAACAGTCTCAAAGAGCCACATGTATCTCCCATATGATTTCTTATATCAAGAAATGACTTAGGAATCACCTACTTTGTCTCATCCCCATAAAAACCCATGTTTTGGATTTTTTAAATTCAACTGCATTTGATCAAAAAATGTGCATGACGCTTACTGCAAAAACAATCATGTACAAGAAATTTTGCTAGAAATTATTGTAATTCCTTTGATTCACCACTTGATGTAATATGATGTTACAAAATTAGAAGAAAATATATTAAGGATATATTTGCATAATATTAAGCTTGATTTGGTTTATGAAATCCATGATTGGTATCCCTGGAAAAAACAAAATTCATATTTTCCTATAGCGTACTTTAAAAGTTGCCAAAACAGGGGCACTGCAGAAAACAAGGTCTTTCTGTAGCGCACATTGTTGGACAAGAAGTTTTGGAGGTAATTTTGAGGAAAATACTAAATATGGAGAAGATGCACAGTCAGGAGAAGAGCGTGCAGTGAAGGCGCATTTAGGGACAAGGTGCGTAGATGAAACATAATTGGCAAGAATATCAAGAAGATCAAGAAGATATAGAAAATCAAGAAAAGCAGGAAAGAGCCAACCACTCAGAGAGTGGAAACCAACTTAGGATGAGTTTTCACCCATCAAGCATGAGTTGTAAGAAACTCACGATGAGTTTTCATAGGGTTTAAACCTATCCTTTATGTATAAATATTTAGTGGGTTGGGAAAAATGGGGGTTCTGTTGTTAGTTCTATTTTGTTGTTGTTGGAGTTGGCTAGTAGCGGGTAAATTGTTGAAGATTTAAATCTTGCAAACTGTGAATCATACATTGTAGCACATAGTGAAAGAATGAATACACATACCTAATAAATAAGAAAACCTTTTGTGCACGTATCCCAAAGTTGGGTGAACCACGTTGATTCTGCATTGAATGTGTACCTATGTGTGTTGGTGCATGTCTGTTGTGTATCTATAGGTTTACTTTAATTCTGGTGATGTCATGATAATTTGCAGTAACCATGAATGTATGAATAAACATTGTATATCATGAATCGGTATGAATAACCAGTAATTATGATGAATATTGGTGTAATTTCATGTATGACTGAATTAGGGATGAAATAGTTAATATGTCTAGTGCACAAGCTAGTATAGTAGTCATGAATAGGTTGATTCCATCTCATTCTCTCAATGCTATAGAATATTGGTCCTGCATTCCCCATAAATATACCTCGGGTGAGACTTCACCTATGTAGAGGTGATGTCAAAAGGGCTGATGTCTGAAGGGTTTGTTGGGTTAAGCTACTTGAACCTAGGGTCTTACATATGTGCACCAATAAATGGTTTTGTTGCCTGGACCCAGAATCTGTAATTGAGGGAATGTTTTGGAGGTTGATGAGGAAGGATATCATTGAATGGTTGGAACAGAAGGAATGATAATTCACCTAGAAATAAAATAGAAACCCTTGGATGAATGAAACCAATGGATGCAAAGGTATGTATACATAGATTTGCATGGGATATTTTTTGGCGAATTCCCAAATATTCTAGCAGAGTGGTTGGAAAGATTTGTGGAAAATATGGGGAGACAAAGAACAACTATGCCAAGGAACTAGACTCTTGAATTGGTAAGATGATTGAATTCGTTAAACAACAAGAATTCCCACGTAGTCAATTTTTGGCTGGACAGTATATTGGGAGGCTACATTACATAATTTGCAATAAAATCTACATAGTCTTATAGTGTCATAGAAAGGGATGTCTTTAAGAGTCTACATGGAAGATCTATAAATTCTCTAGATACTTGGATAAAAATGTTGTTGTGCGACAAGGAAGTGACGACAATGGAGTTTGATAGATAAAGGACTTCATGCACATAGGGGAACTGGGGTTTGACCAAGGGATGATCTGAAGGTAGGAAGAAATGAATAAAGGAAGGGAAGGCTAAGGATGCCAAAGAATGAGGAATGAATATCATAAGGAGAAGACAAGTTTGGGGTCCTGCGTAGTGGGAGAAGGCACAAGAAATTGAATAATATGGCTGAGAAAAGCGAGCAGTGCAGTGAATACCGAGGACATTGTGAAAATGTCCTTATCGTAGAAGTACAGAAGATAGAGGATAAATATCCTCACTGAAGTCCTATTATATAAGAACAAGTAAGTCCTACTCAGGCTCAATCCTAGGTTGAAACCACAACCCCATGCACGTCACCTGAATCTGAAATAACGTTCGAAGATCTATATAAAGCACTTGTGATTAGTGGAGGAAGTCGGAGTAGCAGTAGACAGAGTAGCGAAAGCAGTACATCAAATCTGAATCCATTGATATCACCAAGAGGGGGTACTACAAAAAGAAATATGGTAGGAGTAGATAACACATTGAGACTACCAGAGTTTAAAGGATTTGGGTTGAAGGACCCAGAACAACATATGTTCATATGCGAGACAATTTGGGCTACAAAAAATGTTCAAGACAAGGGTGCAAAGATTGTGCAATTGGAAAAAAAAATTATAGGCCACACACTAGTATAGTACATGAAGCTGCAAAGTACCATGCCAATAGGCCAAAAAATGACTTTAGAGGAAATCACATAAGCATTGATAAAAGAATTCAAGAAACCAAAATATGAATCGTTGTATATTACCAAACTAAAGGCGATCAAACTAGTACATACCGAATCAACATGGGACTTTGATCAAATATTCAAAGATTTGATCGGCAAGTTAACCTTCCAAATTCCATATCAACAACATAGGGAGTGGTTTCTTTAGAGGAAATCACATAAGCATTGATAAAAGAATTCAAGAAACAAAAATATGAATCGTTGTATATTACCGAACTAAAGGCGATCAAACTAGTACATACTGAATCAACATGGGACTTTGATCAAATATTCAAAGATTTGATCGGCAAGTTAACCTTCCAAATTCCATATCAGCAACACAGGAAGTGGTTTATTGCGGGACTTTTACCACACATCCGCAGTCCATTAATACAACAAAAATTTACATTGTAGTCGAAAGCCTTAGAGATTTCCATGAAGTTGGAAGCATCTCCTATTGCAGACATTGGGGGAATGACACAGATCCAGACACAATTGGATTCCTTGACAATTAAATTGACAGAGATCACAAAGGGGAAAGAAAATAAAGAACAAGTCTGGTGCACCAAATGTGGGGTTGAAGGTCACCATAAAGACAAGTTCTTTACCTTTGCACAGTACTTAGTGGTGGGAGCACCAAACACATTACCAGGAGGAGGGTATTGCGAGATTTTTAAGAAATGGGGAAATAATCTGCATGAATTCCCCTTGCTACAGAAATACCAAAGTACACCAATAAAGTTATTCCATACCTTTTGAAAATCAGTTGAACATAAAGATAAGGATTGTAGCGCATTTGATTTGATGCAAGAGAGAACCTAAGATATGTATATAATCTAAGAAGAAAAAATTGTGATGGAAGGACGAGGTCAGTATAATACTCAAATGGGTTTTAATCAAGGAAACCACAAAGAATTCAACAAAGGTCGAGGTAGAGAAACATTTGGAAGAGGAGGAAGAGGTCTGATAATATGTTATAACTACAACCAACTAGGAAATTTATCTAGGAATTTCCAGAATCCCTGCACAACATGCACGTATTGTCGAGCATTATAACATGTGACATAAGACTGTCCTCAATTGTTGGCAATGTGGAAAGCAAGGGGGAATAAAAAATAGAACCTGAATAAAAACATTTAAAACATATTGAAGGAAATATGGGACAATGGACCCAAGGTAGTAGTCGTTACATGTGGAGGAGCTAGAACAGGGCATGACACAACTAATGCAATAAAGTAGGTTGAACAATGGGTAAATAAATAAATAGGTCCTATGTCGACATTCAACCCATAGTATGAAAAAGAGACCTATAAATAGAAAAGAAAATAAATATTGAGACAAAATTGGGTATTGTCAACATCATCTATGGCACCTGTGGTTGATATGTCCCTAGTCTATGATCGTACCATACCCGAAGGATCATTAGTGAAGGTAAATACTATGGGAGAATTTTTGAAGAGTTTCTTCGAGTTAATGAAGGATGAAAATGCATTGAATACACTATTCTCTATGATTGACCATTGCGCAAAAGAGAAGGAAATTCCTATTTAACATAGAGCAATGAATCAGGTATTGTGCAATAAAAGAACCAATGGAGAGTTCAGATTGCGTTAGTATATTGGAGGATACAACATAGACAATGTGATTCTAGACTTAGGTTTCGATGCCAATGTATTGCCCAAACAAACTTGGGAAATAATGGAGGAACCCAAGCTAGTCTAGTCACCTGTCCAATTGAGATTAGCAAACCAATATAAAATAGTACCGATTGGCTAATTAACAGGAATACCTGTGAATATAGATGGATTTCATAGCATCACAGACTTTGAAGTCATCATGATTGTGGATGATAGTCAACCATATCCAACATTAATGGGACTAGAATAGGCCTTCGACAACTAGGCCATTATTAATTTGAAGAGGAGGTAAATTATATTCAAAGTAGGGGACTTGAAGGTTATCACACCATTGGATCCAAAAGAAGGAATGAGGTACATAGAGCCAACAAAGGGGGGTGAAATTGACAATATATATATAATATGACTGTGTGAATGGAAGAATATGTTAACCCCACTGTAAATGGTGTGTTGAGTTGGAGAAAGCATCATTTCATGCACATCAGATTCAGAGAAAGGTTTGGAGCATTGGCAATAGAGGATGCATGAAGTTTCAACATGGCGGTGTGCCTGTATGACCAAATCATTGTGCTCGATTGGAATATAACTATGTGATCCACCTAAGTATGATGGATTGAGTGAAATAACAATTTTTCTATAGAAATTCGAGGTATAGGTATCAGAATAGCAAGGACTACTAGCACTAGACATTGTATTAAAGGCTACCCCAACCAAATGGCGGGAGACACACAAAGAAGGCATAAAATACTGGAAACAATGTAGAAGACTGATACAAGTTAGATTCGGTACCAATGTGGAATATATCACACATAAATATACCGAGGAAAGAATTCCAACATATCATCTTGTGCAGTGTGAAGAGATATGGAGCTCAACCCCAAAGAAAGAATGGACGCATAGGTTCATACATACCCTGGATACCATTCCAAACAATTCGTACTTAGAACTGGAGATGCGAAGAGATACAACAGACTGGGTATACATAATGCAAAGGTTCAAAGTAACGTTTACTTTTCAACATGATTCACCACTAGTATATGTAGCACTACAGGTTATTAAGCACAAGATTTTCACCGAAGAAGAATCAATGGAGGTAATATCTGTGTGTAGTGCGCACAATGCCTCGATGACAGTCCACCAATTATTGGAATGTTACAATGTCACACAAGAAGCTCAGCATGAAGAGGATCCTGAAAAGGTCCAAGTACCTGAAACATAGGGGAAACGTGATCTAGAAGTCCCAAACCTTGAATATGAAACATGCGCACAATCGTTAAAGACACAAAAAGTAAATATTGGGACAGAGGAATACCCTAAGTTTGTGATGATATGAGATTATTGGGATGATGAAATCATGGATAAGATTTCAGATTTACAATGCAAGTATCAAGGTCTATTCCCAACCAAATTCTCATAGATGAAGGGGATAACTTGTGAGTTAAGGTAGATAAAAATACCACTGAAACTTGACGCTAAACCAGTAAGACAGAGACCTTATAGATTGAAACCAAGATATAAAGAAACGGTAAAGGAATAAATAGACCACATGCTAGAAGTAGGAGTCATCGAACCAGTCGAGGAAACAAAATGGATAAGTTCCATAGTGGTGCAGGACAAGAAGATAGGGGTAATAAGTATCTGCGTCAACTTATGGAAACTTAATGATGTATGCCTACCTGATCCATTCCCGACACCATTTATGGATGAAGTGCTAGAAAACGTAGGAGGACAAGAAGCCTACTCATTAACAGACGAGTTCTCAAGCTATCATCAGATCAAAATCACGTAAGAGGATAGCCATAAGAATATGTTCGTTATAGAATGGGGAATTTACCAATATAAAATTATGCCCTTTGGATTAAAGAACACACCTACATTGTTTTCAAGAGTAGTTGTTGCAGTGTTTAAGGAGTTTATTCACAAGTTTCTTGAAGTTTACTTAGACGATTGGAATGTATTTAATATACTAAGGGATCACATCAAATTACTAAGACTAATGTTGGATAGATGTCGACAATACCATATCTCGCTGAATTTGAAAAAGTGTATTTTTTATGAACCATTTGGAATTTTCTTGGGCCATGTCATATGAAAACAAGGTTTAATAATGGATCCTGCTAAGATTGCAGTGATTTTGGACTTACAACCACCTACATCAGTCAAACAGTTGTGAGCAACACTGGGCCACATGGATATTACAGGAAATTTATCAAGGGGTATGCGTAGATTACGATACCAATAGAGAAATTATTGAAAAAATAAGCTAAGTTCCAGTGGACTAACGATTGTCAGAAAGGAATGGATACATTGAAACAAAAGTTAGTATCTGCGACAATCTTGATTTTCCTAGATTGGAATAAGGAATTCCATGTACATGTGGATGCATCATCTATAACATTAGGTGCAATCATGTCATAGACAGGAGAGGGAGACATATATCACCCAATTTCATTTGCTAGCAGGAAGTTGTCGATAGTAGAAAATAATTATACTACAACAGAATGAGAGGTATTGGCTATGGTATATGTGCTATCAATGTTCATGCATTACTTGTTGGGGTCACACTTCAAGATGTATACAGACCATTATGCGTTGAGATATTTGGTCAACAAGACAATGTTGGGGGGGATAATATGCTGATGGTTATTATTGTTCTAGGAATACGACTTTGAAGTAGTAGTGAAACCAAGCAAGTTAAATGAAGGACCAAATCACTTATCACGCATAATCTCAGGAGAAGATGCATGGACCTTGATGAAAGTCTTCCAGATGTGAAATTATTTTTAGTCAAGATGGTGGATGGTTACTTTGCAGATATTGTACAGTTCCTAAATACAGGGATGGCTCCGTCTGACATGACTTTGGCGTAGAAGAAGCAGTTAGTAGTAAAGGAAGCGGACTACCAACTAATTGGAGGAAGATTATACAAACTAGGCGCAGTTGAAATTTTTCGACGATGTGTAGTAGAACATGAAAGACTCATGATACTTATAGAAGCACATGATGGGATAGCATGAGGACACTATGCAGGTAAGGCCATAGCGCAAAATATATTATGCGCAGGGATCCAGTGGCCAACACTTCACAAGGATGCTAAAAAATACTTTCAAACATGTGATGTTTTTCAAAGGGTAGGGAAGTCACCCAAAAGGGATGAGATGTCTTTGAACCCACAAGTTACACTACAAACCTTTGACAAATGGGAGATACAATTTGTTGGGCCAATTAACCCACCATCAAGAAGATTAGGGGATAGGTATATCATTACTACAACAAAATATATGACCAGATGGGAATAAGCTACACCAGTTACAGATTGTAGTGTAGATATTGTTGTGCACTTATTATTTGAGAATGTAGTGACCAGATTTGGATGTCCACAAGTATTTTTGATTGATCAGGGAATGCACTTAATCAATAAGACACTTGTAGCAATAACCAAATAATTCCAAATTCACCATCATAAGAGTACACCATACCACCCTCAATCCAATGGAACAGTGGAAGCATTTAATGAAATCCTAGAGAATGCATTCACAAAAATCTACAACGTAGGAAGAGATGACTGGGACTTAAGAGTTCTTACAATATTATGGCATACAGGACAACAAACAAAAAATTGACAGGACACACACCCTTCAGGTTGGTCTATGGGAAAGAAGAAGTTATGCCAATAGAGTTTGTAGTGCCAAGCCTACGTGTGGAATCTATCACTAAGATTTCAGATCCTTGTGTAATATAGGAGAGACTAGCACAATTAGTGCATCTTGAGGAGGATAGATTTATCACATGATTCCACCATTAAGTGCAAAAAATTCAAGTAGGAGACTTAGTATTACTATATGATATCAAGTTTATGCAACACCCAGGGAAGTTTTGAATGCACTGGTTAGGCCCATATGTGATTAAGGATGTGACAGAGGAAGGTGTTGCATAGTTGGAAAAACTCAACGGAGAAGTATTGAGGGGATTGGTGAACAAAAGTTGGCTAAAACTCTATAGAGAGGGTTGTATATCTATGCAATAAGATGAGCTGCAAAAACAAAAGTGGGGGGCGGGGGGAGGGGGTTGCATAGAGAGATGAAACGACACCAAGGAAGGAAGTCAAACACAGTATCTAAAGACTAAGCAATACATGAATGAAGAGGCCAAAACAGTTGTGCAGTTGGGCATGGACAAGACCATTAAAAGTATGAAAAAGGTCGAAATGAGGACTACAAGGTGGTAATGACAAGTCATAAAGCCACAACATAGTCATAAATGGAAAAATCCACAGAGAATCATGACAGATTGGAAGTACAAGGAAAAATCCAATGACATATTTGGTAATAAAGCAACATTAATGCAATCGTCTATAGGGATGATTTTAAGGATGGAAATTTATTTTAAAATGTAGAAACCTTAGTGAATCTTACTAATCCTTCATTACAAACTATAAATGTTTGGCGATATTTATGTAAAAATATTCAAATTTCTAAGGATTTTATATAGTTTGTATAAAATTTTGGTGATTTTTGAGGTAAAATAATTTTATGCTATAAAATATGGGCGAATCATTTTTAGAATAGCGAATCTTTTTTGGGGAAACATCATGTAAAATTAGCCCATGAGTGAAATTTATCCCCTAAAATCATCCATGAGATTCGTCTATTGCACCAATGGTGGATTGGACAGTTAGGGAAGGCGTGAAGGGACTTGAACAACTAGAAGGAGGGTACAAAAGCAATAAGGGTCATTAAGTGTTGGTTATTGTTACTTATCACTGCATGCAAAGCCGAGAGCACAAAGACCAGGATAAGATAAAGAACCAAATCTATTGTAAGAGACTACCAAGTTACAAAAATGGCACCACCAAAAGCACCAACAACTGTACCCATGAAGATTCACACAAAAGAATCACCAGTGACACTAGGAACTAAGGAAACTCTAGGTGCATTCGTTGGAGCTAAGGTTTCCTCACAACTACATACCACCAAGAAAGGATGATGCCCCACCAGTAACACTATCGAAGGTTGTGGACTACAAATTGGTGACAACAGATCTACCATAGGGCTTCATAATCGATGTGGATATGTTGGGAAAGTTGCCCCAATTGAAATATGTATACCATGACATTATGGACACAACAAATTTCTATGAACTTGCGCCCCACCAATACATGGAGTTGATAGTAGAATCGATTACAAACCAGAGCATACCAGTGCCGATGATGTGTTCCAGAGGACTGGAGCAAGTATGCCTCCTCAACTTGTTTGATATCCCACACTTCAGACACAACAACGAAGTAAATGCCTGTGTCAAGCTGCTTCTATATTCCATGCATGGAGTTTATCTGTGGTTGGATAGGCCAATCTCCATTGATACAGACTTGACAACAAGAATCATCGGGTTAACAACATAGGGGGAATATCCCACACTATTATTCACAGACAAAACAAATGACATAGAATTTTCAAAGGCGATGAGAATGAAGTTTCACATAGTTATAGGGGTGCACGGCCTGGATGTACCAAGCATTTGCGACCCAACCATTTTCCTTGCAACACAAGTGTTAGCATGTAAGATGTTGTGAAAGTGCAAAAAGGACCAAGTGCCAACTGAAGTGGTAGCTAAGTCATAAAAGTGTGTGTAAGGGACCATAATGAGTTGGGTGCCATTCATACTAAACCAATTCCTCATTAAATGCATCGAGGAACAAGAAAAAGGCATGGAATTCCATTATCCATGGCTCTTAATTTTACTGTAATTCACAGCATGGGAGGAGATGGAGGATGCATAGTTCTTGGGACTAAGAGGAAATCCATGTTTAGCGTAAAAATACCATAACTTCTAGTACTCAATGAAAAAATGGAGACAAATAAACAACAATGTAGAATTATTTCTCTATGCTAAAAGGATTCGATGGGGTATTAAAAAAAAACCACACATCTCACCGCAGTTTGTGGAAGCATATGGACCGGTTGCGTAGTTCCAAGAAGACCAACAACATATGTATATCAAATCCAATATGGATCCAAGAGAGGAATGGGTCAAAACAAAGTATAAGATAACAAAGGAAGATATCCAGTTGGTCATGTAGGATTGGGACCTAGATTGGAAGGCTCCTTCCACTGAAACTGAGAGAGGGAAACCTGGTCACAATTAGGCAGAATAACACAATGACCTAGATATGGAATGAGAAACCAACCAAGGTAATGGAATAGGGGATGTGCAAGAAACTAGACCCTCCATGGCACAAACCCCACAAACAACACCCAAGGCAGGTGAGAATATAAAGGACAAGGGTACGAATCCATTTGCGCACAAGAAAGTAAAGGTGCACAAAACCCCACCTGTATATAACCTTAAAATTGATGATATGGATAGGATTGGATACCAGGTTAGGGATTCCACAGAAGAAATAGTTGAAGAAGCAACAAGGAAATAGGAAGAAATGCACCAGAAGGTGGAGGATCAATTATTGACGATCCAACAAATGTTGGAGATGGTCTGACTAGAACTAGAGAAGGGATCAGAAACAGGGCCCTCAACAAGTCCCATAGAGGAAGAAAAGACTTCCTACTTATAAAAGTTTTCAGTGGGGTACATAGTGATAAATATATCAATAGAAGTGATCAAGTTCCCCACAACCAAAATACAAGAGAAAGTGCAAGGACTAAGTCATATAGACCTAGTTGTATCACAAATGACCACATAATTACTACAAGGATCGCGTAGGAGTTACAACTCTGTGTAGATAATGAATATAGTTAATTGACCAAAGTGGATGCAAAGAAGATAGAACTACAGAATAAGTACACCACTGAATTACAAGAAAAACGTGTAGTCGAACAAAAAGTGAAAATCATAGTAAAAGAGAAGAGTGAGGTTGAAACAAAGGCTAAGAAATCCTTGAAAAAGAAGAGTGAGGTAGAAGAAAAGGCCAGGAAAAACTTGAAAGAGAAGGAAAAAGTTAAACAAATGATGCATAAAATACATGCGATAGTCAAAAAATTATACAAGGAATTCCCAGAAGTACAGATGGTAGTTGAGGCCATGATAGAGGAACAACTATCAAAGATTAGCGAAGCCATCAAAGGACTCTGAAAAAATATTACAGAGTTAGAAGTGCGCACACTACCAGGGACACCAAGAAAATAAAGGGAAGAAAGAGAAAGGACAACACATAAATCCATCGCAAAAATTAAAAGATTGGAACATGAATGTATAAGGATATGCAATGAGGGCACACACATTTGGACGAAGCTTACTATGAACCCAGAGTTGTAGGACTTGGAGGAAAAATTCAGGAGTATGTAGGAGATGACAAATTAGGCCAATGAGCATATGAATACCTTACCACCTGTGGAATGAATGACAATGATCGTAGCTAGTAGACAGTTGTATAATGCGGTGGAACATGTTATCACTCCAAGAAATTCCTTAGGGTTGTAGGCTAAGGATGCTTGGTAACTTAAAATAATGTGTATATATGCTTGGAACAATGGGGTCTTTAATGATCAGTGTAATAGACAACTCATTATACATCTAAAGAAACATTGCTTTCAGGAAACAATAATCAGATCAAGTAAATTGAAAGGAGAGGATGAAGAACACTATTCTTGATTGCCAAATACAACTGAATGTAGGGCTTAATGAAAGATAGAAAGAAATCCTTTAATTCAAGTCTATGAGCTCAATAAAGAGATACCAATCTTCATAAGATAAAATAAACTGAAACAAAGTACAGAAAGGGAAAGATGGATATTTCTGATATTGAAAACGAAAGGAAACTGAACTTTATTTCTGTAAATAAGAGTCTATACAGTAGCATAAAATATATTCCCAGTTTGAACCCTTGTCTCTTAGAAAAGATAGGCATTTATATCCTTTTACAATCAGTTTTTAAGATCCTAAAAACTTGGATCTGTATCTAAAAATAGCAATTCAAATTTAACTAAGCAACTTGATAACAACGACTTAATGACTAGACTAGCATTCGAATTGTCTTCAATCTCAAAATTTGACATCTGTATTCTTCAGCTCCTGGAATCTGTGATGTTATGAAACATGACAAAGGCACCTATCTTGGTAGCTGGATTTCTTTAGTGTTCATAGTCGATACTTTAGGAAATCAGTTTAGCATGTGGTTCTCAAAAACTCCCACGAATCTCTGATGCGGAGTCCTTTTCGATCAAGTTGTTATCCCTTTAATACTTTGGAACCTCTTTAAATCCTGTCAAAAATGACCTGCTCCATCCTTAGCTTTCAAAAATTCTTTTTCGTCTTTCACTAGCTAACTCGCCTTATGGTTCGCTGGTTAGCTGGTGAAAGCACTGCCTTTCACCAGCTAACTGGTTGTAAAATTGCGTCGTGCATTGGTGAAAGCTCTGCCTTAGCCCAAAATGAACTTTCACCTCCAAAACTATGATTCCATCAAAACTCAATGTGTCTCTGCTTTATCCCCTTGCATGTTCACAACAACCTGAGCAAACACTTGCAAATCTGGGTGTGACTTTTGCTTTTGCTTCAATTTT
>SNQJ01S0200801.1:0-16931 GCA_010110895.2 Picea sitchensis | reverse complement strand
ATTTGAATCATTTGAGTCCTCTAAATCAAAACTCTCATCTGAAGAAGAGTTGGCATGCACATGCTCATCATCCCGAACATGTGGAATATTGAAGGTGTCTGCATGCGGTTGTTGAGGTACATGTGAGACACTTTCCTCGAATTTGAAACTACGCTCAATGATGAGCTGATATGAGTAAAGATCAATAAATCGATATCCCTTGACACCGTCGGGGTATCCAACAAAAATTCACTCAATGCTCTGTGGATCAAGTTCCTTCCTCTTTTTAGAGGGAATTCGGGCCCATGCACGTGAACCAAAAATGCGGCCCATGCACGTGAACCAAAAATGCGAAAGTGGGTCACTTCTGGTTTGAGGCCGCTCAAAGCCTCATAGGGGGTCTTATCCTTAAGAGATCTATGGGGAGATATGTTTTGGATGTATCTTGCACATTTAAGTTCTTCGGCCCATAATCTTTGTGGTAGTGACTTTGCATGCAACATGCAATATGCCATCTACTTTAGAGATCTATTCTTCCGCTCAGCAACTCCGTTTTGCTACAGAGTGTAGGGAACTGTATGTTGCAAATGAATCCTTGACTCATGGAAAAGATTATGGATCTCATGATTTAGATACTCTCCTCTATTATCAGTTCAAAGTACTTTGATTTTCTTTCCGAACTATGTCTCAACCAGGGATTTGAAATCTTTGAGGTGTTGAAAGACCTCAGATTTTTTTCTGACAAAGTAGATCCATGTAAAATGTGAGAAATCATCAACAAAAATGAGAACAAACCTCTCTTTTCTGATCGATGGATGTTAAAAAGGACCCATGAGGTCATTGTGGATCAGATCTAAAGGTGAGGAAGCTCGCTGAGATTTTCCTTTGTCGAATTTCTCTTGAGGGTGTTTTCCGATAACACATCCCTCACATACTCCCTTGGAGAAATGGATGTCTGGTAGACCATCAACTAATTTGTGCTTTCTAAGATGTTGCATGTATCTAAAATTCAAATGTCCAAACCTTCCATGCCATATCCTACTAGTTTCATCAACATGAGTAAGCAGTAAAGCAGAATCAGGTTCAATGAATTTAGAAAAAGCATACAATCTAGACTGGTGATTTACCTCACCGGTAGCAACCATGGAGTTTTTTTGCATGTCATAGATGTCCACAAAATTTTGTGTGAATATGAATTTATTTCCAGTTCAATAATTCGTCTTCTGATACACAAAGATAAGGTTGATAGAAATCTTGGAAACATGCAGCACATTCTCAAAGCTTCCATTGGTGAGTTCAATCCTTCCTTTGTCAGTGACTTCGACATAAGAGTTGTCCCCCATCAGAATAGGAGGACCTTTGCATGCATCCAATGAAGAATAGACTTCTTATGAGGAAGCCATGTGATGTGATGCTCCTGAATCTATGATCCAAGCATCGGGAGAGGAGTTGATGGCAATCAAGGCATGGCTAGAATTTCCTTTCTTGGAATTCGGATCTTCTGGCTTCTTCTTTTTTGTGCCCTTGGGGATTTGATCTCCAAGGTTGTTTTGATGAAGCATTTGAGACATCATATGTATTTTTTTTTCATGCATGTGAATTCTGAATGGAATCCTTTGTGACAGTATGTGCATTTCTCCCCTTTTCTTCCCTTTTCCCCTTTGGATCCAGAGGCATCGGTAAAGGGTTTTCTGTACCCTTCCTTCTTCAGATGTGCATGAGATTTACGTTTATATTTATCTTTATATTTCTGATATTTTTGTCTGCCATCATTCATAGTGAGTGCATGTTCCCTTGGGCCTTTGATTGTTCCCATGTTGATGAGATTAGTTTTCTCTTGTGTTAAGGATTCAATAAAGTCCTCAAGAGAAGGCATCTTCCAGGTGGCTCCAGAGGAGAATCTAATAGTATAGAATGTGGATACGAATACAAATAATTCAGAACCAATATTGGAGAGAATGGTGAGAACCATTTGTTTCTCCTCCACCAATTTATCAACCCCGCAAGATTTGAGTTGCGACAGTAAATCCTTGAATTTTGTAAAGAAATATTGGATATCGTCGAAGATTTTTGCATCAAATGTGAGAAGATCCACCTCCAACATGTGTCCCCTCATCTCATCCTATTTTCCAAAAATCTATTCCATTTTTTTATAGGCTTCATTGGGAGTCTTACAGGAAGATATGTGAAAAAGGAGATCGGGAGAAATAAGACTACAAATTGTTCTGAGTGCCTCATCCATGCGATTTAAGTAATTGGATTTTTCTATGGATGATGTCGGCTCTGTATATGTATTGATGGTTAACCTGTACAACCCTCTATATCGTAGATGTATGGATATTTTCTCCTTCCATGCAAAATAGTTGTAAGGTGTAAGAATGAATTCTTTTTTGAATTCTATCTTTCCGCTGTCTCAATCTTTTGTACCTACAAATAATTTTGGTGTAGATTTTGCTTAGAAGTCCATCAACTCATATACCATGTAAATTTTTTGAAACTACACATAATATATCCATCTAAACAATAATACACACATTTGCAGAGATAATTTGATAAAGAAGAAGACGGAGAGAAAGAATGAAAGAATTCTCATTAGCTGTTGTGAATAATGAATAATTTACAAATGATATACTCTGTATAAATCAATGAGTTTGACTGGAGGATAACCAATGCGCCATAGTGGTGGTCTAGAGTTATCTGGACACACACCAACAATTATGGCATTGAACTTCCACCTAGTCTAGTCTCTCAGGCAGTTACGGGAGTGAACTGCCACCTAGTTGAGTTAACTAGTCAACTAGTCTTCAGTTAACTGAATGAACAAAGAGTAGTGAGGATTTAACTTATGGAATCAAGGATAATGTGCCACTTTGGTGATGATACCAAGGCAATATAGAATTATCATGGTGATGATCCCAATGTTTCATGGTGACAAAACCAATGCAGCATCTAAATTCAAGTCAACTAGTCAAACTGAAGTGTCAACTGAAAGAGAATATTCTCCAAGTGGAATATTCTCCCCTAAATTATAGGAGACTAGATAATGACTAATTATGACTAATAAACAAGAAAAAACATTAGGAAAAATAAATCCTAGGTGTGTTTGAAGTAACTCCAACACAAACACCAAAAAAAATATAGAGGGTTGATATCCCTACTTGCCCCGATGTGACCTCATGCTTAACTCTTATGTTAGAGGAGGATCCCGAAATACTAGTTGCAAGGATGGATTTAGCATTTGTTAATTATGCCTAAGTTTCATTTTTGTGGCCTTGGAGAGTTTAATCTCCAATCCTAATATACGTCCCTAAGCCTATCTAATGTTGCTTCACTATAAAAATAAAAATTTCTAATGAATTTTATATTACATAGTTTCTTTTTATGGATGTTTCTTAAGTCCAAGGATAGCGGATGCAACTTTTGTGATTTTTTTACTCTTGACCCAACCAAGCAATGCAAGGATGATAATGCAAATCATTCACTTTGATGATTTCTAGCTATGGGAGGGAGAGAGACTTTTTTCCTTTTCTTTGAAAACTTTAGAAGCAAAAATTCACGCACACCGAGCATCCAACTATCAATTCAGATTTGAAACCAAACAATGATCCTTATGCACTCTTCCACTAATACTTCAAAATAAAACAAGCATGCAACATTTTTTTGTCTTGTTTTGATATTTTAGTTGTTTTTTCCAATTAGAATATAAAATTTTACAATCTAAGAAAGAAATAAGAATGCAAAAGAAAAAATAGCAATAATTAGAAAGCAAAGGGACTGTAGGAAATTGAAAATGAGATTGGATCATCCCATTCCAAAAATCACCTAGGAGGGTATATCTAGTGATGAGAAACAGTTACACAAGGACAAGTAACGCAACCAATAGAAAATACAATTAGATCTCTTCATATCAACTTGGTTCTCTTCCCAAATTCACTGAAATTCTCAGACAGAGAGAGAACCTATCCAAGAAATGGAAACAAAACACACACAAGTATTCAACAAACCACTTTATAGAAACGTATGTGACAATAAACAATCAAACAGAGACAAGGCCAGTATCATAACAGACCACATAAATCCCCTTCTGATCAGAGGGAAAACTAATCTACAAGTCTTGGGTTTTTCTCTGCAATTTTGCAATTTTTTCATATCATCGTAGGACACAGGCCTACCAACTAGTGAGGGGCCTTGCAAGATTCTTATGATGCAACCAACAATGATCTGTAATTTTTTTTTTTATGAAAAATGGATATGTTCCAGATCTTCCAGATCCATGTCCTCTCAGATCTAGTGGATCTAGACTCTGAAATAATCAATGGGAGAAAATCAAAATAAAATCACAATTAGCAGAGGAAAGGATTGCAAAAGAGACTGAAACTAGAGAAGAACTTTTACCTATTATGGTCGCTAGTTCTATTATGGGACAAAATATCACATGGATCTCACTAAATGATCAACAAGATCTCCCTATGATTAGCCTAGTAATCCTAGATAGAAGAGGGTTTAGACTTTTATGATTTCCCTATATCTAGATTCAAACACATGGATTCACAACTAACCTAAGGAGTGGTGGAGATTGCATACCTTTATATGTAGGTTTTCCTTCATATATATTGGTTGATGCAAACATGAAACCCCAGCTCCAAGCTCCATAACCTTCTTCCTCCACACAAAAGACAAGCAATACCTCTCTACCTCTATACTTGGGACTAGAATCCTAGATCTAACTTGCTTCTAATCAAATCTATAATGGATGAATCAGATCTAAACATTCATGAAGTGAACACAAATGATATGGAGGAAAACCAATGATCTATTAGATATAATAGAGAACTTACATCAAGCATACCTTGGTGATGATGCCATTCTCCCTTGAATCATTTCTCCTTGCTTCTCCCTTCAGCTTCTTGGTTAGGCTAAGCTCTTTGGATTTTGGATGTGATGGACAAGGAAATCACCTTTGCAGATGGGAAACATAACATTGCTCTTGAATTTTTCTCCTCTCTTTCCCAAGAATTGCCTTTGTTATATAGCTCTTTGGAGGAGGCTTGGGAGAGCTTCTAGATCTTCTAGAGACCACTAGAGACTCGAATGTTGTGCATTCCTAGGCCCTTGACATGAATATACAACTTATATTTCACCTATATCCTCGTAACTCCCCCAATATAGAAGTTTCATGGGTCATCTCTTGTTGAACACTATTTTCATGTGAGGGTTATCGGTTGTTGTCCCCTATGTGTCCAACAATGATCTCCAAAAAACACTCAAATATTAGGAAAAATGTACATTTTGGATTATATGCTCTTATGGATTCCCTTGTGGCATATAGGGTGGAAATTAAGGCTAAAACAACTTGTCAAAATAGAGATATATTTTTTATCTTCTAGATTAGGGTTTATTACCTCCATATAATACCTTTTTTTCTTTTTTCCTCTAACTATTTATCACACCGCGTTTTCTCCTTAAAATTTGATTTAATAATATTTTAATAGTATCCTTATTTGCAAAATGATTAATTATTCTCTAATGGATTAGCCAAGATTGGGCATATTTATTCCATTCCCACTTGAGTCGAAGGTGGTTTTGGCTGGAGTTTGAAGCAATTTTAGGAAACCTCTTGTATCCCATGTTGTTTAACTTTCTCTTATACAATAGGTATATAGTCATAGTTATGCTCTCAATGGGGTAAATCCTTTCCTTTAAGAGGAGGATATGGTGGGGCATTGTTGGCCCTCGACCAATTTTTGAGAGAACATTGGTCGTGTTTGACCATTTTTAGGACTTCGACGGGCTGGTCGAAGATGAAGCGCCCAAGCGGAGCTAATATTGTGGGATATCACTTGTTTTGTGGGCTTTTTGGGTTATTAGGGTTTATGTAATGGGTATGGGATGTCGACCCATGGGTTTACCCATGTTTAGGCCTCATTGTAAATGCATAAATAGATAGCTAAGCGATGTAATAAGGGGCGTAAGTGTTATCTATGTGAAAAGACTTGTAATTAGCTTAGTGAAAGAGAATGTAATTTGCTTTGTGCACATACGTTGTATGTAAGGATTTGTGCTATTGAGGAGTTGGCTTTGTGCCTTGACTTGGTTTTGAGGAAGGTGGATCTAGTGCACTATGTGCAGATCACCTGTCTAGTGCGAAGTTGAGCTCTTTGGATTTATGCACATGAGCAGACGAATGTAAGGAGATCAAAGACAAATAAAGAAGAAGAAGAGTTGGTGGATGTAGCCCCACACTGGGGTGAACCAAGTATATCCTGTGTTGATGTGTTTTGTGCAATATTGTTCACATTGTTTATGTATTTACCTACTTAGTGCACTGATCTTGATGTATAATAGATAGATCTATGGATCCTTAGTGTTTATGTATGTTGAATGCTAGATATGAGATGATGTTATGTGATAAATGGTTGGATGTGATTAAATATTGATTGTTACTGCGCTGGTCTGTAATAAGGATTTAACCTGCGATGTGAATAAGGTTTAATAACTAATGCATGTTATTGGCTAAGCGCTCTGTTAAGTGTTGTAATCACATATATGTGTCCCATCTTGGTTGTAGACACCTGAGTCTTGCAACTTGATATTTAGGGTTTTCTTGGTGCGTTGTTGAAGCATTGAACCCTGGGTTTGCCCCTATGCCAAAAAATGGTTCCGTTGTTGGGACCTTAAACTGTGATTGTTGGGAACTGATGAAAAGAGAAAGTTATGTGCGTAGATCTTTTGCTGCATTGCACAGTATTCTACTTGAATTGCAAAGCTCTGTGCTAAGAAAGAAACCTGATATTAAGAAAAGAGGTAAGATCTTAAATCTTTGTTCTCTAATAAAGGTAATATAAGTGGAATTTTTTGCTTCAAAATTATGAATCTAGGTATGTTTGATAGATTTTGTCCTAGTCTGAAAACTAGGTCACAACTAGAAGAAAGAGTTGATCTGAATAAATTTGATAGAGATAGTGAAAGATGTGTTATTCCTATGAATAGAAAGAATTTTTGGATTAACAAGTGGATGCAGGAACCTAGAAAGAATTTTTGCAGATTGCAGAACCATCACTATGATCCCGGTGTGCAGTACAGGAAAGGTTGGGGATCGTTTAAAGAAAGAGAGGATTGACACCGTGTTATAATTGGAGAAGACCGAGACATCTTCCTAAGGAATGCCCTGGTATAGGTGCAATTTGTATTTGTTGTAAAGATATTGGTCATGAGGTTGAGGATTTCCCAAGAATGATTGATAAAGTTGAAAATATGAACCTGAGAGAAGAAAACTATAAAGAAGGTCAAAAGGCTAAGGATATGTTAGAAAACCAGAAAGAATCAGAGACTATGTTATTACAATTGAAAGAAACATTGAATGATCATAGAGACATCAATTTACCAAAGATCTTGAAAGAAAATAAGTGCATAGAGAAAATAATAGGAGACTTCGACATAGACTGTGTCTTGGATGAGGAAAAATAGGTGAATATCATGCCAGAAAGCACTTGGGAAATTTTGGGAAAGCTTGTTATAGTTCCTTCATTGGGAAGGATAGGATTGTTTAAAGGAAATATGATAACCCTATGTGTAATAGTTACTAATGTGCCTATGATTGCCCATGAAACATCAACTGAAGAAGAATTTGAAGTCATTAAGTTTGTTGAGAGAAGTGACCATTTTTCACTTTTGTTAGCAAAGACCTGGATTGAAAAGGATCGGATCAAAAGGAAAGTAGAGGAAGAGGCTACAGGACAGGAAAAACAAGAATTAAGGGACTTCATATCTAGAAAGATAGAGCGACTAATAGAAGAACAAGAAGATTAGTTGAAGCAACAGAGCGCAAGAGAAGTAGATGTCAAAGTTGAAATAACACAAGAAGGCTTAAAGAACATGTTTATCTACAAAAGAAGTGCATCCACCCCGGAAATAGTAAGAAAAGAGGTATTACATTTGAACCCTATGAAAGAACATCAACAATGTGAAGTTACTACGCTAAGATAAAGTAAGAATAAGAATGGAAAGAGGAATATAGAGACTCAGATCACAGGAAAGAAGGCAAGAAATCTTAGTAAGAAGAAAGCAAAGCTAGAAAAACTACGGGAAGTTCTGGAGAAGACTTATCAAAAGGCAGGCTTTCAGAACTTGAACCTCGTCAGAATAGCAGAACCGCGTAGAATAGGACTTCGCCACGGTGAAGCTATATGACCATTGGAGGCATCTCGACCGTTAGAATGACGCTCCAGAACAGCTAGAAATGCAGTGATTGACGGAAAGATCGCCATTGGACCGTTGAGACCACACCATAACGACCCGATTAGTAATGATTAAGGCATTCCTGCCCTTTGGAGGAATTCGTTATGGCGTTGCTTATTTAACTCGTCGGACGCTGCGTTGGGACCACTTTTTGCAAACCGAGATATCCGAGCTAGTAGAGAATTGATTGCATACCACATTGTGTTGTCTATACCTCACCATTCATTTGATTACCTTGCTTGTCCATTCGCCTATCTGAGTTATTTTATTACACGTGTGAATGTCGGGTGAACGTAGCGCAGTAGAGAAGTTGGTGGAGGAAATTCTCATGGATCTCATGACTGAGAAATTCATCTCTATAGGAATACAGGCATCATCGAATGGAAGACTGCAAGAATCTCCATCGACTGGACGACGTTCCAGTCGTGCTACTGAGAAACAAAGAAAACACCACGATGATCTGGCTAACACGAAGTAGATCACGTCGGTCTTGCTTCACTACATCCCACCTCTGGCTAGCGCAGTTTACCGTGATAGTGTCCCATGTGATTTTGAATAGACGTTGATCACTGCATACCTCCTGAAGGGGATACACATAGATGGACCCTAGTTGGGACTGACCCCAACTCTCAAGATCGGTGACTCCAAACTCAGAAACCGGAAGAACTATGAGATTCTCGCACCTCATAGGTACTTGATGAAGACGATTAGGAAGAATCCTAAGATAGTTCCCCAACCATGGATTAAGGAGCTCGCGTGATCCACGATCTTGAACATGATGAAGATTTCCCACTTCGGTCGACATCAGGAGGTTAACGCTTGCGTTAAACTCCTCCTGTTGTGCTGCCATGGAGGGTATCTGTGGCTTGATAGGTGCGTGATTGTGGATTCGACGCTAATCTACTTGATCCCTAGATTGATCATGCAATGACCGAACCCTCACCAATTCTACCCAGGGAAGACGTCATATTTCTCCTTGGCCCAGCGTATAAAATAAGACTATGGTGATGTAGAGAAGGGTAAGCGAGGATAGAAGGTAGCCTCCATCCAGAATGGCACAATGCGCCTTGCTTGCCAACTGATCACTGGCAAGCTCATCAGAAAGAACCAGCCAACACAAGTCACAAGGTTCGTAGTCGACCTCGCAGGGAAGTGTGTTGAAGGAATGCAGATGAAATGGGTGAGTTACCTCGTCAATGAGTTGGAAAAGGACTATCGTGAAGCTCAAGACCAAGGGTACGAGTTTCACTTCAGTTGGTTACTGATTTTAATCGCATTTGTCACCTAGAAAATGCCGGAAGGAGCATCCTTCCTAAAAATCGAGCCATCAGATTCGTTGGCTGCAAGGTTCTCCACCTTGTGGTACACAAGTGATATAGAAAAGCAGATGCAATCAAATGTGGTGTTCCATGCTTACTACCTACAACTGAAGCGTGCCATTAAATCATTCCCCCAGATGACCCCGAATACTTTTCATCAATACAGGTTGCTAGCGAAGTTCTGCATAGACCGACACTTCATCTACATCACAACACACAGAGATGAAAGTAAGGAGGAGTTGCAATCTTATTATAAGCTGACTGAGGAAGACATGGAAGAGCTAACCAAAGAATGACCAACATAATTCCTTGTATCGATCGAAGATGCAGAACTCTCTGACCCTGACATCATCAGAATTCCTTTGGTCACTCGGACTGAGTATGATGGATAGAGAAACACAAATAAAAATAAAAAAAAGAAGGAAGTGCAGGACATAGAAAGTGATGAGAAGGACAACGCATCAAAGGAAATTGTAGCTGAATCACCTGTAGGAGGAGGAGGAGATGAAGTGAACCAAGAGGAAGGAGGGGAAGAAGGAAACAAGAAATATAAAGGAGAAGTGAAACTGCCAAAGGATCCCCTTACAGAGGCTGAGACATCAAATAAAAGGAAGTTTTCTTTGCAGAAACCCTCAGCACAGAAGAAGACCTGAGCCAATAATCCTCAGTCGCAGAGTGTGCCCACAGTGGACTATATCCAGCTCATCATCACAGTTGTAGAAGACGCCTCAAAGGACATTCCATAGAGACATGAAGCAGAACAAGAAAAATTGTATGACAGAATAGAGAAGGAGCTCAAGGATATACAACAAGCTATCCATTCGAGCCACACAGTGTCTGTTGCGCCTTCTTCAGCAGAAAGTGTAGAATTGGGGGATGAGCCAACCTAATTACGAACATTAGCAGATGAAACCGAGGCTCGACTCCGTCGAGTCCAAGAAGGAAAGGAGAAAGCCACAGAGGCCTTAAAGAAATAAAAGGAGGTCCTAGACCAACTTTGAGCTGCGTAGAAAGAGAAAGATGAACTTAGAGCGATGTTCGAGGAGGACAAAAATAAAATCTAGAAATAGAAAGACCAGTTGCTCATAGAGAAGATTGGGGTTAAAGAGGCAGTCACTAAAGAACTTCTCTCTCTGTTGGGCTTGGCGCAGGAGGAAAAAGAGTCAGCCAAGATACAAGTGGGGAAGCTCGCTAAGGCTATTCAGTAGCTTCAAGCAAGAGGAATGGAGCTAGAAATCCAAGCAGTACCGAGCACTCCGCAAGAAGTGCACGATCAGAGGGAAGAAGCTGTCAGGAATGTAATAGAAAGAACCAGGGCATTGGCCTCAGAGTGTTAGAAACTAAGTGATCGAAGTGCGCAGACCTATGAGCACCTTGCAGAAGATTCGAAGCTGAGGAAACTGGAGGCACAACTCCAGGAGGCGAAGCAACAGGCATCCATTATACAAGTACAGATGAAGCTACTTACTGTCATTGAGAAGATGAAGAGGTTGCAGGAGAAACGCGTAGTCCAGCAGTAGGTTGTTGCTATCCAGAGCAAGGTTATGGAAGTGACACAAAGACTCCAGCCGGTTCAGGACGAAGCCTGCATTATTTTTGAATAATTTGAAGGACAAGGCTCACATCTAGACCAACTGGTTGCGACAGTGGAACAACGCCTAGAAGGGTTGTTACTAAGCAAGTCATTCAGGAGTTCGTCGAGCAAGAGGCTCTAGCGAAGAAGCAAGTCAAGGAAACTTGAGCTAAGATCAAGGCCTTCGAAGCAGCCCTGCCCATATCTGAGTGACACGGGACGAGTCACAGCTGAGTGTTGGGGGCTCGTTGGCCCTCGACCAAGTTTTGATAGAACATTGGTCGTGTTTGACCATTTTTGGGACTTTGACAGGCTGGTCGAAGATGGAGCACACAGGAGGAGTTGAGATCGTGGGATCTCACTTGTTTTGTTTGATTTTTGGGTTATTAGGGTTTATGTAACGAGTATGGGATGTCGGCCCATGGGTTTACCCATGTTTAGGCGTCATTGTAAATGTATAAATAGATAGCTAAGAGATGTAAGAAGGGGCATAAGTGTTAGCTATGTGAAAAGAACTTGTAATTGGCTTAGTGCAAGAGAATGTAAGGTTCTTTGTGCACATACGTTGTATGTAAGGCTTTTTGTTATTGAGGAGTTGGCTCTGTGCCTTGACCTGGATTTGAGGAAGGTGGATCTAGTGCGTTGTGCACAGATCAACTGTCCAATGTGAAGCTAAGCTTTGTGGCTTTATGCACAGGAGAAGATGAATGTAAGGAGATTGAAGACCAATAAAGAAGAAGAAGATTTGGTGAACATATCCCCACACTGGGGTGAATCACGTATATCCTGTGTTGATGTTCTTTGTGCAATATTGTTCATATTGTTTATGTATTTACCTTCTTAGTGCACTAATATTCATGTATGATAGATAGATCTATGGATCCTTAGTGCTTATGTATGATGAATTCTAGATCTGAGTTGATGCTATGTGCTAAATGGTTGGATGTGCTTAAATCTTGATTGTTACTGCATTGGTCTGTAATAAGGGTTTAACATGCGATGTGAATAAGGTTTGATAACTAATGCATGTTATTCGATAAGCGCTCGGTTAAGTGTTGTAATCACAGATCTATGTCCCATCTCGGTTGTAGACACCTGAGTCATGCACCCCCGCCCTACCTCTACCTCGGGTGAGACTTCATATTCTCCGCAGGTGTTGCCAAAAGGGTCGGTAGTTAGGGTTTTGTTGGTGCGTTGTTGAAGCGTTGAACCCTGGGTCTGCCCCTGTGCCAACAGGCATGTTTCCTATAATTTTGAGATTATAGGTTATTAAATTCTTTTGGATATTCTCTTTCTTTCTCCATGACTCCCCAAAGATACTGCATCCCAAAACTTTACATACATATAGAATAAAATGAGTAACAAGATTCTCAAAGAGGAGTTTTTTCTTATCCCATATCCAAATATCGGTTGATTTACAATTGTTTTCAAGCCCATAATAATATTTTCATCTTCCATTTATCCTTTTCTCAATTCTATAATTCCAGTAGAGTTTGAGGTGAATATCGATTCCAATATATTTGTATGAACTCACTTCCTCCAAGTTGTTGTTGTCATGTACCAAATTATCATATGTGATATTATTGGATTTATTGATCATGACTTTTGTTTTGTCATTATTAACAGTCATACCCATTTAGAGAAAAAATCCTTGAGGATTCTTAGTTTCTTTCCAAGATCGTGGGGACTACTCGCCATAAGAACAATATCATCAGCATAAAGAATAAGATTGATGTTTATACTAGTGAGAGTTGGTCTAACACAACTTACTTCTTCCAAACAAACTTTTAACTTGTCAATGTATATGCCAAAAAGGGTATGGGATAGGGGACAACCTTGCTTGACTCCAATATTGGAGTTAATTTCTTTTGTCTAGCCCTCAATTTTCTTAAAATTGGCAATAGAATTCTTATACAACCTTATTGCAATAGACCTCAATTTGAAAGGTATATTATCTCTTCCAACCTATCCCAAAGGTTTTTCCTAAGTATTATGTCAACATATTTTATAAGTCAACAAAAAAACAAAAAAGATTGTTTTTTGTATTGTGGAACTCCTCTACAATGATCCTAAGGTTAACGAGGTAGTCCACAGTTGAATGTTATCTCCTAAATCTGGGTTGGCCTTTAGTTCTTTTACCATGACTTTCTATCCATAGGCTAATATTCTTTTCTAGAATAATTTTATAAAGATTGGATAAAATTGGGCTAATCATAATGGTCCTATAATTAGAGGGAATGTTTCTATACCCATTCTTAAAAATAGGTACAATGAGCATTTGTGTCCATATTTTAGGGAATCCCTTCTTGACTACTAAATTGAAGATCTTGTGTAAGTGAGTGATGAGGATAGGCCCTCTGATTTTAAAAATTTCATCTTGGTAGCCTTCAATGTCCTTAGTTTTCCCATTTGTAAGCCACTTAACCCCGAAATCTATGTCATCCAAAGAAAAAACTGCATCCTCTGTCGGAACAATAAGAATGATGTCCATGGCATTAGGGAACTCATAAATACTTTTAAGTTAAGAATTCCAGTCCCTCAAGGGAATCATATTATTTTCTTTAGTATTTCAAATTAGATTTTTCCTCCATAACTTCTTAGGATCCCTCTTAGATAGATGTAAAAGATTCTCTTTCCTTTTATTTACATAGTACCTTTTTTTTCCATTTAATTAGGGATTTGTACATATTGATCTTATCATGTTTTAAGGACTCATTATACTAGCAATTTTACGTTCTTTATCATACCAAGGGTTGGTTTTTCTTTTATTCTTTTTACAGGCACCTCGAAAGATAATTTGTTAATAGAAGTGGAAAGGGCAGTTGTAAAATTATG
Organism: Picea sitchensis; assembly: GCA_010110895.2. Taxonomy (NCBI): domain Eukaryota; kingdom Viridiplantae; phylum Streptophyta; class Pinopsida; order Pinales; family Pinaceae; genus Picea; species Picea sitchensis. The sequence goes on along the minus strand of SNQJ01S0200801.1, from coordinate 2,987 downwards.
ATAGAGGTCTCCAATGTTGTCCATATAACTTAGGAGATGTAATTCATTATTTAAATCCTTTAAGAAAAGATCAACTTTACTTAAACAGGTACCTTTGATTATTAGAATTTTCTTCGATGGGGCTCTTGTGCATGAAAAAGTTTAGAGTTAGGGTTAAAGGTCTATGATCAAAGTCAGGTTCATGGTCATTTAAAAGGTCAAAAGTTACTATTTGGTTGGAAACGGGGATATCATATATCATATAATCCACGACACTACTACCTAGCCCATGAATACAAGTCATGTGGTTGGAGTTTGGTCACTTCATTACTCCGTTGTGAATTAGTAGGTCTTGAGAACTACAGATCTTAACTAGCTCAGTACGAAAAAAATTCCCAAACAGGTCTTTAGAGCTTCTTTTGTAGCTATTAGCTAAAATAAGGTCCTCATCTAGCCATAAAAGATTATGGTTGGAATCATTGCTTAAAAGAATAGATTGTTAGTTGCAGTTGTAACATTAAATTCTCGTAGCATGATGATATTACCTTCATTTCTCAAACTATAGATATATTTTTCTAAAGTATTATACGGACAATTTCTATCTAGATTGTTTTTCTTATAAAAGGTAGAATTAATAGGTGCAAAATAACAAATTGCTATATACATCTTATTAACCTTGATCTTTGAAATTTCTATCAAGATGTATTGATTGAGAGAGTCGATCTTATGAATTTGAATGTGAGGAAAAATTATCTTTCTTATATAACACAGTATGCCTCCAATCCCTCTCTTGTGTGATTTTTTGTTCCATGTCAACCACAAGATAAATATTTCTATGTTAGGGACCTTAGACTCTTCATGCTCCCATGTTTCAACTAGACAAATAATATCAATATCACTCGGGATCCAGCTTAACCTAGGACCTTTGTGCCATGGAAAACCACGCCGATTCCAATAAAGGACCCAGAGTATCCCAAATTCCTATTTATTATTATCTATGTGGTCTCTATCCCTAACAATTGTTTTTTTATTTCTAATTATTATCCATTTTCCTTCCTTCCTATCTTCCTTTACCTTTTGATCTTCCTTTCTTAATTCAACTTGGTCTTTGGGAATGAGGTCTTCATTTATAAATATTCCAGACCATTTTAAGCTTGGAGATTTACTTAGTATGCTATATTTATGGTCATTGCAACTTACTTTGACAAGGATCAACCTATCTTTATGTTCAATTATTTTTCCTAACCTCTTTACTTATATGAGGTAAGTTGTTTCAATTTGTGATTTATTTTTTAATTCTTCTTTTATTTTTGTTAGTATATCCTCATTTTGTTGTTCTTTTATACCATAAATTTATAATATTAACTAGGAAAATCTAAGTGTATTGTTTTTAATATCTATATATTATTACATTTATGAAATTGTATTAAGACAATTTTAAATTTTTATGTAGTTAAGAATTGAAATTTAATTAAGTTTTATGTAAAAAAAAAAATTAAATCAATTTTATATTTTAAACCATTGAAATCAATATTTTAATTTTAATTCTAAATAAATATTAAGAAAAAACAAATTTCACAAAATACAAACTTTTAATAAAATTTGTGTGCTTCAAAAGTTTTATATACTAGTTTTATTGTGTGCTTCAAAAGTTTTATATACTAGTTTTATTATAATAATAATATAAAGTTATTGATGGGAAAAACTTAACTTTGAATTAAGAGATTTTTTACATTAATAAAATTGAATATGAATTAACATGTTCATCAAACATTAAATATTTCTACATTAATAAAACTGAGAAAAATAGTAGGTTAACTCAAGAGCAAATAGTTAAATTTTTGGGTCTGAATTGGTTAGTAAGATTTTCAGAAGTAGTATGAGTTGTGCATAAATCAAAGTTTCATGCATTTCAAAATTTTATTAAAAAGTTTTATCCTATTTTAAATCAACCGAAATATTCAGAAAATTAATCAAAATTCTAAATTGACCAAAAATTTAAAAAAATTACCCACTCCATTGAAAAAACCCAAATATACCGCTCCATTGAAAAAACCCAAATATACTAAACAGTATGGTCAAAGGAATGAGTAATATTTTCAAATGTAATCCAAACAAATACCGTCCATTACATGATTTATTTTTCCTTTTTGGGAAAATTGAATGTATGATGTACGTGACATAACATACCTGCAACATGAACAACAGAAAAGAAGCTGGAAATACAACTGTGCAGAGATCTGCAAAGCAAGTAACTGCCCACAGGGAAAAACACCCCGAAAGAGTTTAAACAAACAAAACCATACTTAGAAATTACGTTACACTGCAATAGATATAATAGTAGTAGTTAAACTTAAATAAACTCATATTTTCGATATCTTGACTACAGAGAAACTGCCATTGTCGCCGTCCATGCAAATCTTCATCTCCACGCATTCTCGGAGGTCGTCGACACTGATGTATTGCTGTTTGGCTGCCATGGGTGACATTAAATATTTAGCAGCATGAGTGGGACTGTGTATCCATACATATGGCTCGCAATTCCCATTGTAGAAATTACTCCCGCCATGGCTAGAATAGCTGCTGTATATCTTGCTGCGCCTCAGCATTTTACTGCATCCAGGTTTGAGTCTATAGGCCTTCACGAGGATCGATCCTGCCCTTATCTGTATATCAACAGGCTGGTCCGTCAGGTTCCTGACCCTTGTTTTCAATGTGGCGGATCTCTTTCTCGTCATCAAGAACAAGAATAAACACATTATTGCTTTCTCACTGTCCCGTCTGATCAACTGGAATCACTTGTTGGGCAAGTGCATCTCCAAATTTATGTATCGAAGCAGATGGCACAGTAGCTTCTTTTGGACAATAAATAAGCAACCCTCCATTAACCGAGCAACGAGGGTTCGAGAAGAAAGAAGAAAAAAGCTAGAATTGTCAGAAAGATTCCCAGGCACTGACTTGGCTCGCAGGCGAAGATTCCTTTTTTCTGAAATCGAGAAAAACAAAGT
>SNQJ01S0200800.1:0-16931 GCA_010110895.2 Picea sitchensis | reverse complement strand
CGGTAGAGGACGAAGCCTGCACACTTTTTGAGGAGATAGAAGGACAAGGTGCATAGTTGGAACAAGTGGTCAACACAGTGGAACAATGCTTGGAAGGAATTGTCACTGATAAATTCATTCAGGAGTTCACCGAGGAGGAGGCTTTGGTGAAGAAACAAGTTGAGACAACTTGACCAAGCTCGAGGCATTTGATGCAGAGTTTCCTAGATTAGAGTGACTCGGGACGAGTGTCGGAACAGGGGAATACATAGGGTTCAATGCTACAACAATGCACCAACAAAGACCTAACTACCGACCCTTTTAGCAACACCTGCGAAGAAGATGAAATCTCACCCAAGGTAGAGGTAGGGGTGGTTGCAGGACTCAAGTGTCTGGAACCTTAGCTGGGACACAGATCTGTGATTATACACCTTACTAGAGCACTTAGTGCCGCGAGTTCCTTAATATACAGTCAATAACCACTTCTCTTATAAGACAAAACTTTGCAGCATTCACACTAATATACGGTATTCAAGCACTTAGCATATACAAATGGATTAGAATGAGCATATCAAGTACTAAGCATGAATATCTAGATCAAATCTAACATTCTAACATATAATAAGCACCAAGCATGAATAAATCTATCTAAACATATTAGAGCACTTAGCATATAACATATGAACACATCAAGACAAAGCACAAAGCACACAACATAGTGTTTACATGGTTCACCCCCACCCTGGGGATACGCCCACCAACTCTTCTTATTTATTATCTTCAATCAATCGGTTATAAGCACATAGCCTCAAAACCCTTACTCTGTATAGGACATAATATCTGTGTAGCTAGCTAGATCCATCTTCCTTTCATTACAGCTCAAATCCTTCTACAGTCTTTCAAAGGGACTTGCACTCAACTATACAAGTCTCACACAATATGCACATAGCACTTACAATCCTTTGATCACATAGATCTAGCACTTATCCATTCCTTTTGCACTTATCACACTGACCTCTTTATATATTGCCTATCCTTCTATATATACATTACAAAATAGGCCTAAACATGGGTAAACCCATGGGCCAACATCCCATTCCCATTACATATTCCCAAAAACAAAAAAAGGGGCCCAAAAGGGGGCCAAGATCCCGTGATCTTCGCTTCGACTTGCGCTCCTCCTTCGACAGGCTGTCAAAGTCCAAAAATAGGTCAACATGACCAAGAAACTCCCAAAACTTGGTCAAGGGCCAACAAGCCCCCAACACTCACTTGTGACTCATCCCGAGTCACTCAGGTCTAAGCAGTTTTGCCTCCAAAACCTCGATCTTGGCTCGAGCTACTTCGACTTAATTCTTTGTTGTGGTATCTTGTTCGGTGAACTCTTGGATCACTGCGTCATTCACTGGCCCTTCTAGGCATTGTTCTGCTATGAGGAAGACCTATTCTATCTCTGCTCCCTGGCTCTCAACCTTTGTAAATAAAAAACATGCCTTGTCTTGCATAGGTTGAATTCGTTGAGTGACTTCCATTACTTTCCACTTATCTTACTTCTACAGGGAACAAAACTTCTTGTTGGCATAGGGGCATACCCAGGTTTTAGTTCTACAACAATGCACCAAAAAATCCCTAACTACTGGCCCTTTCGGAAACACCTGCGAAGCAGATGAAGTCTCACCTGAGGTAGAGGTAGGGGTGGTTGCAGGAATCAAGTGTTTGCAACCTTAGCTGGGACACATATCTATGATTAGATAGATTACTAGAGCACTTAGCACCCCGAGTTCCTCAATATACAGTCAATAACCACTTCTCTTATAAGACATAACTTCACAACATTCAAACTAATATATGCTATTCAAGCACTTAGCATATACAAATGGATCAGAATGAGAATATCAAACACTAAGCATGAATATCTAGATCATATCTAACATTCTAACATATAATAAGCACCAAGCATGAATAAATCTATCTAAACATATCAGAGAACTTAGCATATAACATATGAACACATCAAGACAAAGAAAAAATCACACAACACAGTGTTTACATGGTTCACCGCCACCCTGGGGCTATGCCACCAACTCTTCTTCTTTATTTTCTTCAGTCAATCGGTTACAAGAATAAAACCTCAAAACCCTTACTCCACAGAGGACAGAAGAACTGTGCAGCTAGCTAGATCCTTCTTCCTTACGTTACAACAGAAATCCTTCTACAGTCTTTCAAAGGGACTTGCACTCAGCTCTACAAGTCTCACACAGTATGCACAAAGCACTTACAATCCTTTGATCACGTAGATCTAGCACTTAGCCATTCCTTTTTCACTTAGCACACCGAAATCTTTCTATATTTCATATCCTTCTATATATACATTAAAAAATAGGCCTAAACATGGGTAAACCCATGGTCCGACATGCCATTCCCATTACATATTCCCAAAAACCCAAAAAGGTGCCCAAAAGGGGGCCAAGATCCCATGATCTCCGCTTCGACTTGTGCTCCTCCATCGACAGGATGTCGAAGTCCCAAAATAGGTCAACATGACCAGGAAACTCCCAAAACTTGGTCAAGGACCAACATGCCCCCAACACTCACCTGTGACTTGTCCCAAGTTACTCAGGTCTGATAATTTCTGCCTCGAAGGCCTCGAGCTTGGATCGAGCTGCTTTGACTTACTGCTTTGATGTGCTCTCTTGTTCAGTGAACTCCTGGATCACTGTGTCATTCACTGGCCCTTCTAGGCGTTGTTCTACTATGAGGACGACCTGTTCTAGCTCTTCTCCTTGGCTCTCGACCTCTGTAAATAACATAAATGCCTTGTCTTGCATAGGTTGAATTCATTGAGTGACTTCCATCACTTTGCTTTGAATCATATGGATTTGATGCTAAGCTATGTGTTGCTCTTAATATCTCTTCATCCTTTCTACAACCGACAGGGCCTTGAACTGCGCCTGTAGTGTATCTGCGTTCTGCTTCGCTTCTGGGAGTTGCGACTCTAGTGTATGCAATTCTGTATTTTCATTGAGATTTTCATAGGTCTGGGTGCTGCAGTTACTGAGCTTCTTTCACTCCAAGGAAATAGATTTTAATCTGTCAAATTTTTTGTGGGAAACTGCTTCTCTTTGGTTCCTTATCTCCTATGGGGTTTCAGGTACTGCGCAGAGCTCTAATTCGGCGATGTGTTGTTGTATCTTCTAGATTACCTCTTCCAGTTGTTCCACCTACTATGGAACTTGTTCCTCGATCTGTACTTCGATGATTTTCACAGAGGGAAGTGCTTTTTTGACCCTTTCCTTAACTTCAAGTTGCTCGATGAGCAACTGTTCCTTGCTTTGTTGTAGCTCTTCTTTTTCTTCATCCCATTTTGCTTGTAGAGAAATATTTTCCTTTTCTGTAGCACTTCTTTGGTCCTCAAGGTCTTTCTGTACTTGCACTAAAGCCTAGGTGGCTTGTACTATCTCTTCATGAGCTCATCGAAGGTGAGCTTCAATTGTATCAACAATGTTGTGTAATTGAGCAGGCTCATCACCTAGTTATAGTGTTCCAACCATCAGGGGCGCAGTGGATTTTGTGTGGCTGGACTGTAGTGTCTGCTACATTCCTTGGAGCTCATCCTTAATCCAACTGAATACCTCCTACTGCCTAGCTTCTTGATTCTCTTCTATCTCCAGTGAAGAATCATCTAGTGCTGCAACGATGAAGTCGAAGTCATATGAGGTGAGGGTGGTCTCAAATTTGGTTCTGGTTTCTTTCATTTTCTTCCTTGAAGAAGGTCTCAGAGGGGAAAACTTCCTCTTCTTCGATGGATCCTCCTCATCTCTTGGTGGTGTAACCTTGCCTTTCTTTTGTGCAACTTCTATGCAATTACCTCTCTACTCTACTGAGATGGATGATGTCTTCATGGATGCACTATATAAATCATGAACCTCTTCGGTCTTCTTTATCTTGCTAGGTCCGACTGTATTTGGTGCAGTTTCAAGGCTGTCAACATCGTACATCTCCGCAGGGTCTGCTGAAACAAGGAGGTCTGCCGAACATTCCTTGGTAATCTCCTCTAAGTCATCCTCCGTTAATTTGTAGTATAACTGTAGCTGTTGTTTATGTTCATCAAGACGTGCTATGATATAGATAAAATGGCAGTCCACGATGAATTTCATCAAGGGTATAAACTTGTGAAGTGTGTTCGGGGTTATGCGACACATGGCCTATATGGCTACCTTCAACTGGTTATAATACGTGTGGAAAATGACATTTGATTGCCACTACTTGTTCATGTTGCTGGAGTACCACAACGTACTAAACTTCGCGGCCATAGGTTCAAATGGCTCGATGTTTGGGAAGGTCGCACCTTCCAGCATATCCCATGCAATGAAAGTGATCAAGATAAGAGAAATGGGTATGAGCCTCCATTAACTCCTATTCGATCCGTTATGGTGTGGTCCAACGGTCGGATGACGAACCTTTATTTCTTTCCTTCCCATTCAAAGAAGAAGTCGAACGGATATATCGGCCCCAACGATTATATTGCTTCATCATAGGAAAGTGCCATGTGTCGTTGTTTTGATATCTCAGAGAAGATCCAAATCTGCAAATTTTCTTTCTGCGAGGTATTATCTAGAACCTCCTGTAACTTTTCAGTATTAGCCCTCTTCTTTCTTAACTTTCTAGCCTTCTTTTCAGTGAGCTTCGTCTCGATAATTCTTTTCTAATTCTAATTCTTTTCTTCTTTGGTCTTAGTTACTTTGCGTTGTTGAAATTATTTCCTAGGGTTCTTGGATAATACTTCTTCTTTGTCTAGGATAGGTAACTCAATATTCTAAGGATCCTCTAGTGTTCTCTTAGCTTCGACATCCAAGTTTCTAGTATTAAATATCTACGATATTCTCTCTTGTTCTTCAATCAAGTGTGCGATCCTTTTGGTCATAAAGTCTTTTAACTCTTGCTTCTTCTGTTCCAAAACTTCTTCTTCTTCCTTTCGTCGGGCTTGGTATCTATCAATCCAAGATTTTCCTATTAGCATGGTAAACGAGGCATTGTCTTCGACAAATTTAATAATCTCAAGTCTTCTTCTGTTGAAGTTCCATTGACAGTCATAGGTATCTGAGCGAGCCTTCCACATAGGTTTACTAGTTTTCCTCTGAATAAACTTATTCCTCCTAGTGAAGGGATCATAGTAGGACTTCCTATAGCTTCCTAGGTTCTCTCTGGCATAATATTCATCTTTGTTTCCTCATCTAGAACAAAGTCAATGTCGAAGTCTCCTATTCTTGCTTTGATGAATTCCTTTTCTTTGAAGATCTTTGATAAGATGACATTTTAGTGGTCATTCAAGGTTTCTTTCATTTGTAGAAATGCTTTCTCTGATTCTTTTTGAGTTTCATTTGTAGGTTCTGGATCTGCCTTAGTGTTTTCTTGATTCAGATTCATTCTTTCAAGTTTAGCAATCATTCTAGGTCAATCCAATACTTCATGGTCTAGAGATTTACAACAAAGACAACTAGGTCTTCCGCCAGGGAATTCCTTAGAAGGATGTCCCAACCGTCTGCAACTATAACAAAGGGTTAATCCTCTCTTCCTTTTAAATGATCCCCATCTTCTTTTGTACTGCGCACTAGGATCATATGAGCTAACATGCAACAATTTATTTCTAGGATCATGCATCCATTCGTTAGTCCAAACATTCTTTCTTTGCATAGGTATAATATATCTTTCGCTATTCTTATCATATCTACTCATATCAAATCTTATTTCATCTATTAGTGACCTAGCTTTCAAACTAGGATAGACTCTATTAAACAGACCTAGATCCATATTCTAGAAACAAAAATTTCCACTTATCTTACTTCTACAGGGCACAAAGATTCCAGATCTTAAAACTTTTAACTATTCTTACCTTTATCAAAGCATAGAGATTGCAGATCTTACCTCTTTTAGTCAGAAGTTTCCAATTTTACCTTTCTTAGAGAAGAAAGCGTTCAGATCTTGCTTCTTTTCTTCAGATCTGATCTTCTTTTCTTCAGATCGGGCTTCTTTCTTTCAGATATGATCTTCTTTCTTTAGCATATATATTTACAAATCATGTAGAATACTACGCACTAGGGCACATATATATGCACAAAACTTCCAAAATTTCAGGATGAATCTTTGCACAGAGCTTCATCTTTCTCAGTTCCCAGCAATCACAGTTTCAGGTCCCGGCAACGGAACCATTTGTTGGCACAAGGGAAGACCCAGGGTTCAACGCTACAATAACGCACCAACAAAGCCCTAACTACCAGCCCTTTCGGCAACACCTGCAAAGCAGATGAAGTCTCACCCAAGGTAGAGGCATGGGTAGTTGCAGGACTCAAGTGTATGCAACCTTAGTTGGGACACAGATCTGTGATTATACAACTTACTAGAGCACTTAGCACCACGCGTTCCTCAATACACAGTCAATAACCACTTCTCTTATAAGACAGAACTTCACAACATTCACACTAATCTATGGTATTCAAGCACTTAGCATATACAACTGGATTAGAATGAGAATATCAAGCACTAAGACTGAATATCTAGATCATATATAACATTATAACATATAATAAGCACTAAGCATGAATAAATATATCTAAACATATTAGAGCACTTAGAATATAACATATGAACACATCAAGACAAAGCAAAAATCACACAACACAGTGTTTATGTGGTTCAACCCCACCCTGGGGATACACTCACCAACTCTTCTTCTTTATTTTCTTCAGTCAATCAGTTACAAGCACAGAGCCTCAAAACCCTTACTCTGCACAGGACAAAAGATCTGTGCAACAAGATAGATCCTTCTTCCTTGTGTTACAGCACAAAGCCTTCTACAGTCTTTCAAAGGGACTTGCACTCATATCTACAAGTCTCACACAGTATGCACAGAGAACTTACAACCCTTTGATCACATAGATCTAGCACTTAGCCATTCCTTTTGCACTTAGCACACCGACCTCTTTCTATATTGCCTATCCTTCTATATATACATTACAAAATAGGCCTAAACATGGGTAAACCCATGGACCGACATCCCATTCCCATTACATATTCCCAAAAACCCAAAATGGGGCCAAGATACCATGATCTCTGCTTCGACTTGCGCTCCTCCTTCGACAGGCTGTCGAAGTCCCAAAATAGGTCAACATGCCCAAGAAACTACCAAAACTTGGTCAAGGGCCAACAACGAGTCACAAGTGAGTGTTGGGGTCTTGTTGGCCCTCGACCAAGTTCTGGAGAACCTTGGTCATGTTTGACCATTTTTGTTACTTCGACAGGATCGTCGAAGACAGAACACCCAGGCGAAGCGGAGATTGCAGGATCTCGCCCACCTTTTGCAGGATTTTTGGGGATTAGGGTTTATGTAACGGGTATGGAATGCCGTCCCATTGGTTTAACAGTGTTTAGGCCCCATTTGTAATGTATAAATAAGTAGCTAAATAATGAAAGAAGGATTCAGTCGCAAGCTAGTGAGCTAAGTGGAAATATTTGTAAAGGCTTTGTGCATACAGTGTATTGAGAACTTGCAGAGCTAAGTGCAGGTGATTGTAAGAAGGCTATGTGTTGTGCCAATATTAGGGAAGGAGGATATGGTGAGGTGCATGCAGATATCATGTCATATGCAGAGTGAGTTTTGAGGCTCTGTGCATGTAAGAATATTGAAAGAAGATAATAAAGAAGAAGAAGAGTTGGTGGACGTAGCCCCATGTTGGGGGTGAACCACGTATATCCTATTTTATTGTGATTTGTCCTATATTGTTCTTGCATTTTCTTAGTTCACTGTTATAATAGATAGATCTATGAATTCTTAAGTGATTTATGATGAGAATGAATGTTGGATTTGCTATAAGGCTATGTCATTGATGATTAGATGTGTTGAATCTTGATGAATACTGCTTTGTTCTGTAATTGGTATTTGAATCTGCGATGTGAATAAGGGTAAAATATAATGAATGTTAACTGCTAAGTTCTATGTTAAGTATTGTGTTCACAAATCTGTGTCCCAACTAGGTTGTAGACACTTGAGTCCTACAACCCCTCCTGCCTCTACCTCGGGTGAGACTTCATCTTCTTCACAAGTGTTGTTGAAAGGACCGGTAGTAAGGTTTTTTTGGTGCATTATTGAAGCGTTGAAGCCTGGGTCTGCCCCCTGTGCCAATAGTTGTCGTTTATGTCCTAATAGATTCAAGCGTAAACAATACTTAAAATTAAAAGTGACTTTAAACCTGTATTAATTAAAACAAAAAATAATTAATTTTTAATTAACTCCTCCACGAGTTCGGCCTTCGAGAGATATCCATTGTTCTTCATTCAAAACCCCTGAATGTCAAACAACCAAAGTGCATTATTTTAATTACATCCATTAATATAAGCCCAACTGGCTAGGGATAAAGATTGAGAAATGTGTTACGATCGTCAGGTAATAAATTTGACATATTTTGAAAGATTACTCTATCAGTAGATTAACACGAAGATAGATAGACATTAATATTTATGTAAATAAATGAATTTTGAATTTCTAACTTTTTTTCCATTAGCATCTGAAATTTTCGCATTCAAGCATTGTCAGCTCATAGGTTTTGCTTCTCACTAGAGGGTTAACTTCATCTTTCAAAAATCATGGCATCATGCAAAACAGGAAAGAAGCAAGATTCATCGAATGACGAATCAAACCCAAATGCAGATATACTCTCAGACACTACTACTCGATTAACAGATGCCACCAAATATTGGAAACAAGTTTATGACATTTTGGAGCATGAAATATCTCTCTCTCCAGATGATTTAGCAAAAGAAGAGGATGATACATTTTCAGCGAAGCTTAGGCATGTGGTGAGGTCCAAACTACACAGAGTTGTTTCTCAGCCGAAACTTATACCTTCCAATAATATGATAAGTTGGGCCCTAGAACACGTGGATATCCCAACAAGAAGCATCTTTAGTCTCCAAAAGACCTTTGTCGATGCTTTTTGACATGAAGATATTCAAGTAATGTATAAATTATCTTCTAAACCTAAATATACCTACAATTCATTGTTTATATAGAGTTTTTAGGATGAATAATGTACTAAATATGACAGAACCATCCACAATATAGTAAAAACCTAGTGAGGTAATCCAAATAAGTTCAAATCTGATACCCATGGTGTATATTATACAACATCCTATGATGCTCATATCATGTATATTTCCATGATGCTCTATAGAATGTTTGGTAGGAAAACTCATATGCATTTTACCATAGAATGGGTTCCCATAATCCATGAGGTTTTTGAGGGTTACAATTTTCACTGGGGGAAAATGTTATTAGGCAAATTAGCCAAGGAAATTGCAGAGTACAAGATGTCGAAATCTAAAGGAGAACATGCCCCATTTTATATGTACGCATAAATTATGGACACAATATGTTTCAGGACCTCATTTCCTCTCATGAATTGGATCTGGACTCCGACTAGCACCGAACCCATAAAATGTTATTACTCTAAGCTATGGGAGGAAAATTCAAAGGACTTATTCTATGAAATTTGTCATAATGTAGTAATCCCAATTAATGTAGCTATATATGGACAACCTTCCCCTAGAATTTAAGATCAGATCATTGAAAATTTGGGTGCTATTGCATATTGGTATGTTGAGGAAAACTTTTATTATATCAGAGTGTTCAGCTGTTATATGTTGCATGGAATTGATCAGACCATGGTCCTTCTCAGGTTACCAACAAAAGGTACCGAAGTAGTCTAGAGAACTGACATTTTCATCTTCCTTGAAGGGAAGAAGTCTCACCTGAAGCGCAACCAAGAAAAGGAAAATAGGGAAGGGTAAGAATAATACTCAGACAAATCCATATAGTCTCAAGATCATTGTTAGTCCTGTGCAAGATAGATTAAAACCAGAACTGTCTGAACATTCCTAGCTCAAATTAAAGGAAACAAAGTTGTGTTGCATTCATAAAGAAGCTATATCCAATTAAGAAGATATGACATAAATATAATGCAAAGAAACATTCAAGATAATCTGAAGCTAAACATACACAATAATTTAAAATTTTGGGTCTCTCTTTGTATTAACTTCATATGGTTTTTCTCAATTACATAATTCTACTCAGTTATAGACACAGCTCATTCATGCTAGAGCATAACAACAAAACTATACTATTGAGAGACAAGGTTAACCCAAACCTTTTCTATTTCAACATTACAACCAGACATGACTCTGTTACAACCTTGGTCTAGTTCCAGAGAACCCAGAATAATAGAATTCTAGCTAACCTTTACCCAAAATGGACAATAACAAAAAACTCAAACCCATTCTAACAAACATCTGGAAAAATATTCGAAGAACAACAACAACCATTTACAATCATATTCATCCTGTATATATAAGCCATTTGGGATCTTTAGGTTTGAGACTTTGAATGTTTTCTTGTTCTTGTTATGTTGTAACTTCTTTCTTCATGTTGGTGTTGCGTTGTCTTTCCAACTATTTTTGGTTTATTTCTTCATTTCTCTATCCAAATATACAGTGACTTGTGCAACTTATGTTTGACCAAAATTGGGACCGTAGCATTCCTTGCGCAACTTCTAACAACAAAACAATGTTCCCAATAGGCTCCGACGACAATCCTTGAATCATCCTTGAGTCAAGTCCTTGGTTCTTCTGTGGTCTCTGGACTTGCTTGTTACTTTCCTTTGGCCTATTGGAGCCTCTTCTCTAGTTGATCAGTTGAAGCTCTGCTCATCCCTATTAGCTATGCTGATTGCCATTGAGCAAGGTCACCAGAAGAAGTAGTGGCCTCCCTGGGTACTCGAACCTGCAGTGGAATTCCACTGGCCTTTGAGTGTTCCGACAGTGTCTCCACCTCTTCCTCCCCTATAGATGGACCTTTCGGCTGTTGTGCAAGTATCATCCTCACCGCTGATGGAAGGAATGGGAGCATATTTGTTTTCACCAAGAAGAGTTGCACTAGCTCTGCGCATTGCTGTGGGTTCTGGAGTAATATCTTCAGTTTCTCTTGCAACGATGTTTCACTCTATCCTAACGTTGTTTCAGGTTCCTTCTGAACCTCTAGTACTTCTGCCTCTTTCTGGACCATGGTTTCTGTGGTTCTGATTCTTTGGATGGAACTCTAAACATTGAATGTTGAGAGAGGGATTTGAGGGTTTGGGGCTTGCAGTATTGGAACAATTTGAGTCTCTGTTGAAGGAGGAGTGTCCTAGATGGGTACAAACAAAACAATTGAATGGATCAAGACTTCAGGGGTCAGACCAGTGAGTTTTGGTACATCCTCAGGTAGGTCGAGGGGATCCAATTGCATGAGCTCAGTTTCAGTGATTTGGGGTTGGATGGTCATTTCTTGCGGTGGTGATGGGGGTTGTGGGGGTGATGGGGGTTGTTCGGTGATGATAGTGGTGGATGCAGTGGTATCTGGTTCAGGGTCATCCTGGATTTCAATGATTGTTTGTGCCACTTGAGTGGATTCTCGAGTATGAGGTATGGTCGATGAGATTTGTTGAGGATTTAGGATCTTCACCGAGGAGAGCCATGTCCTGGATTTCTTGACCAAAGGATATCCAATGAAAAAATCGTTAAGGATGTCATTGGAATATTTAATTGTCAGCATAGCTTTCTCTGGAAGCTACAGGAACTCAAACAATGTCCTCTTATTGCGTTCTAGAGGTTGTTTCTTCTCCTCCTCCTCTGAGTCTGTATGTATCTGGACATCTTTTGTTTTCTCCTCTGGTCCCAATCTCAACCCTACTCCTACTTCCTATCCCTTTTTCTTCAGGATATCCGCAGGTATAAGGTAGTGCATCCCCAACTTGTGTGGGTTGTGTTTCACTCCTTTCCATTAAATTACTTCCTTGTTAAAGGCCTCCTCATCTAGATAGAATGGTAGCATCTTTGAGTGAAAGTCTTCAGATTTGACATGCTTAGGCCAAACAAAGGTGTGGTGGTGGTTCAACCCAAATGAAATGTTCCTCGTGTTTAGGTTGAGCAACTCTTATGGTATGCACAAACTCTAAGTGGTGTCTAGTATGTGGTTGTACCACTTCAAGAACACTGCATTGTTAAATGCTCTATTCTTGGAGTCTGAACTTGAGTGCCAAGGCTCGAACATATTTTCTAATCAACCTTTATTTGATGGTGATAGTGGTCTTCCTGAGGGTGGCATCCACTTCAACATGTAGAAAGCAACAAGAAGGTATCCATAGGTGAAGGTTCCACCCTTATCCTAAGCTTCCTCACAAGCTATCAGGATTTCTTCCAATAGATAGCTACACTAACTGAATACCGCTCCATTGGCACAAAAATATGCCATATAAAGGGCATCCAACATGCACTCGCACTTGTAATAGGACCTCATTACCTTTCTATAAATCACATGGCAAGATGTTCTGACTGTCTCTAGTAGGATTGGGTCAATCTTGGTTGTGCACCCACCTCTTTGTGTATGAAATCTTTCATACATGATGGGTTCTCACTTTTTCTTCCCATGTTTACTGGGGCCTTGGAACCCTTTTGATACATCTTCTCCTTCGATGGATAGGCCCGTGAGTTGATGGATATCCTCTATATGAATTGGATACTGTCAATCAAGCCATAGGCTCTTGTCATGCACCCGACTGATAATGAATTTGGTACACCGTGCAACCTCGCCAGTAGTGCCGAAAATTGGAAAGTCTCAGAGATTCATGATGCTATAGTTGAAGAGGTTGAGAAACTCTGGCTTTGACATGAAATGAATACCTCCCATATCATCTAGAGCCAAATTACAGAACACGTCAATGTTCATATGTGGGAATAATACTTGTTCTATTAGATAGAGGTCGAGGAGCTTCACTTGCTCGACTTTCCCTTTGAGGTCACCCACGACCTCAACCCAGGGATCACACGACTAGTCTGGAACTGCTTATTTTGAGACTGAACTCTGACTTCCTGTATCTATCGACATCACTACTTTAGACTTATAAGATACTTAGACCGATTATACTGGCTTCAATGTCATGACTGAGAGAATTTTGCAGGATATATGACAGTTTAGAAATCTCAAACACAAAATAGCAAACAATAAGTCTTGTGCTGAGTTCGCACAACCTTATAATCAGGCCAACTATCAGGCTCTGTCATTACTCCTAAGGCCACTCATGATTAATCCTATAGACACAACCTCGAGCTGAGTTGTCCGACGAGACTGTTTAATGGGGTAAATCTATCGAGCGATTTTTGAATTTACTAAACAAGTGGAAAGGGATGTGGTCGGACTCAAGCCTTACTGTTTGAACAACTGAGAATCCTAGTGTGAATACCTAGTGAATCTTCATGTATCATGGCTTTATGGCTTAACAGAGTTCGGACAGGTTATTGTAGCGATCATAAAGGCTATGACTAGACAGAGTTTGTGTGGCACATGGACTAATATTCAGTTCAGTTTCTCTCTCCCTCCAACCACAATGGGGTCCCCGTCATATTCAATGCCTACATTAATGTACTCATGGCTCTTATAATCCTATGCTACTGAGTAATTAGTTCTGCACCAAAGTAATACTTAAACTGGAAGAAAAAAAACCGAAATACATGTCGCGATGCAACAATGCACACTCTGACTTTATTAACTGAATTTAAATAAATTACATAAATTCAAACCTAACTACTATACATGCTCCTTTGGACTAGAGAAACAGTCCTTTAGCTCAATCCTAAGAAATATAGGGTTTCAAGAAAGTGCCATTCACCCATCTCAACTGAAGTATACCATCCAGTTGCGCTATTCTGACTACACCATTGTGTCAGATCTCTACAACTATAAATGGTCCCAACCAATGTTTGCACAACTTGCCTAGATGTTTCTGGTATCGAATGTCATAAAGTAAGATCTTATCTCCTTTCACAATTTTTTTGACCTTAATATTCCTGTCGTGTCAAGCCTTATGCCTGGATTTATCAACTGATTGATGAAAGACTACTAAAAACCTGGTCTCATCAATTTCTTGCAACTCCATAACCCTATGCGCAACTGATTCATCCTCTGACATATGTGTAACCTATGAGATGTAGAGACTAGGGGTAATGAATTATGTAGGTACCACAACCTCTTTCAAATAGACTAGTGGAAATGGAGTATACTTGTGAAGTTTCTTTGTGGTCATCTTGTAATCCCACAAAACTGTTGGGACTCTGTCATCCCAATATTCCCTTTTTTCGCAACAAACCTTCGTCAAACCTCTTTCCAGAATCTTGTTAAATGCCTCCATTGTGCCATTGTCTTGTAGATGGTAGGGGTTTCTTTTATGATGCTTGATTAAGAAATATGTCGTAAGATTTTCTATTGTAATACTGATAAAATGACCACCCTCATTACTGGTCAGACTCCTAGGACATTCAAACCGAGTGATAATGTTTTCAAAGATAAACCTGGCAATGGTATCAGCCGAACAATCCTGAATAGTTGTTGCCTCATCCCATCGTGTCAGGTAATTGGTTGCGGTGATAATATACATGGCCTTTCAGTGCTTATCTGTGGGGTTGATTTGTCTAATAAAATCAATCGCTCACTTCTCAAATGCTTGCAGAGCTAAGTGGCAATTTTTCTTGTCTTGATGGCTTACTTATTCTCTGGAAAATGTCGCAAGATCTATCATAATCCTTCGCATATTTTAAGAGTGTGTCCCACCACAATCCATCTTGGAGGACTTTCTGCACAATGGCCTTTCCTTCGACATGGCCTCCTACAACTCCACTATGGCACTCCCACAGGATGTATTGTCTTTTATGGTCCAAAATGCACCTCCTGAGGATACTATATAGGCCCAACTTATACAATTTCCCCACGATCAATTGATATTTCATTGCTCGAACCACCATATAATTTTTCTGAGTTGTGGAGTACGTTTCTGGGCAGGCCCCTATACTCAGGAAAACTGTTATGTATTCTAGGTATTCTGGTACAGACTCAACTTGAAACATGTATGCATATGGAAGTTGATCATTGATTGTTCTGCCACTCTGTGTTACACATTATTTTGGTCACTCCAATGATACATTAACAACATGTGTTCATGTTCCCATGAAAAGATAAAAAGTGCCTTTCTCCATGAGGAAAGTGATTGGATTTCTCTTCTCAAAAACCCTATTAAGGAAGGTTGTCACAGACTGCACTATACATAATGTGTGACAATGCCTGATCATCGCATCATACTCTAGAGTTGGACTGCGACGTCGTCACAAACTTTACTATACCTAGGGTGCGATGATGTCAAAAGCTAAGGAAAAGTCAAAATTAACGAAGGTTCTAGAAGATGAGGTGGATTCTAAATGGTTTGGATCTTACTCGCTTCTCTGATTTGGTGGGATCATCCTAATATCCTCACCCATCTCTCTTTCACACTATATAAAGAGGGACTTCTCATGGAAAAGGCTAAGCATGAAAAGGATAAGGTTGAATAGGCTAGGAAATGTATGGAGAATTTTGCATTAGATCATGCTTGAGAGCCTCATTTCATTTCATCAAGTTATTGTGGATCTTCTTCATTCAAGGTTGGAGAAAAGGTGTGTGTGTTGGAGAAAAGGGCCATCGAAAGGGGACCTTGCGACACCAAGCTTTTGGTTGTAATCTCCACTTTCATTTAATATGATACAACAATATGTTTCTTTCCCATAAAACTAGTCTTGTTTTATTGTATGATTCCTTGATCACATGCATGAGTTCTTGTTGAGTACATTGTGTTTCTTTCACTTTGGTTGGTTTGTGTTCCCTTGCATATTCAATATCACAAGAGCATTGAAGTGGATCTAGGACAAAAATGGAAAGAGGAAGCGACATTTAAAAGGTATGTTGTCCATCTCTTGTTAGTTAGTAAACTCAATGATTAGAACTTAGGGAAAGTTTCATGTTCAATTTTGTTTTGTTCTAGTTTCCAGTGGGATATAGGGAGATCTATTTATGTTCGCATTTACCGATTAATCCTATAATAAAATTGGAGACCATACTGGGGACTACCCCCAGAAGATCTGGAAGGTTACCTTCCTTTGCCTCCCAATTCACCAAAAGGCTCTCCTGAGGGAGCTGTCAATAACGAAGTAGCCTCACAAGTTGGAAGTTCACACTCTTTAGAGGTATTCTGAATTGTTTCAGATTATTTAGAGGCATTTAGACTTCCCCCAAATCCATTATTTAGTATTAGACAAGATGCACATTTTCTCCATATGAATTCATCGGGAGAAATTGTTATTGTTGACAACATCAGAGCACCTATTGGACCTAATTCAGAATCAAAAGTAGACGATCCACTTTTTCAAAGTGAATCATTTAGAACCCCAACTCACACTATTAGAATTTTCAATCCTAGATCTACCCCCATGACAGTGTTGGATTACTAAGAGGGGGGTGAATCAGTAATAACGTAATTATAGTCTTTTTCTTCAAATGTTATATCATTGTATAAATATTATCCAATAATGAGCAGTAATAAATAAACAATCACACACATGCACAATACACCAGTGTTTTACGTGGAAACCTAAATCAGGAGAAAACCACGGAAAGATTTTTATTATATGTCTAGAAGATTTACATTCATTGGAAGCACCAACTTCCTTTTTTTTCCAGCTACAACTGGAAGGAGGCTCCAAACCCCTAGTTTCTCAGGCTACAACCTGAGGGAAGCTCCAACTCCCCTAATCTCTGGCTACAACTAGAAGGAAGCTACAACCCCCAATGTTCTCTAGCTACAACCGGAAGGTGGCTACAACCACTTATCCTTGCCCCGTCCTGCCACCTTGAAGTAGAGGTAGAATGATAGAACCACTGTCACACTATCACTGTGAGATATACCATTGTAAACCTGTACCAATAAATCTGAACCATGCATCAACCTGTAATCAACCTGTACCATAAACAAGTGCATCAACCATGCACCAACCTGTAATCAACC
>SNQJ01S0200799.1:0-16931 GCA_010110895.2 Picea sitchensis | reverse complement strand
TTTATCAATCTTGCGGTCCAAAACCCGTGACTAGGGTTGACATCAATGACAACAATCAATCTTCCAACATATTTATATATAAATAGATAATCAAATGGACAGTCTATAATAATCAATATCTTACAAAATACTAAAGATTATCATTGCATTTTTTTGAATTTAATTTGACTAGACTTATATATTGTTATAATCAGGTTTATCATTAACCAATATTTGTATTTACCTAATCAACTATAATTATATATATTATTATTCTTTTAATACTTCTAAATTATAATAATTTAAAAAAAAATCCATTATATTTAACAACCTATCTTTATAAACAACGAATTATAATACATTATTTTCTAAATAATCTTAAAAAAAAAAATCCATCCTATTGAATAAAATATTTTCCCCAATAGTAAATTTTTGTTTGTTTGTTTGTTAATTGGTCCGGAACTTCTTGGCATCGGGATTAACCTTTGGCTTGAGAAACCACAACTCAGGGGCATCTAAGCCATCAAAATCACCTGGGGATCGCACTGAGCCTGAGCCACACCAACCCTTAACATGGTTGGATTTTTTGTCCTCGTAGGTTTCGAACCGATGACTTTTCAACACAGAGTGGCTTAACAACACACTCCATCACCGACTGTCCTACACCTCGGGGACGCCCCAATAGTAAAATTTACCCCAACAGTAAAATTTAATAAAATTTATAAGAAAAAGTAATTATACTTAATAATAGTAATGTAAAATCAAATATAAAATAATAAAACATAAGAAAATTGAGGAATGATAACTTGTAAAGTAATGATGGTGAAATATTATATTACAATGATCTTTAAACTTGCATTATAATATATTCTTGATTTATATAAATAATGAATTATTATTACACATTTTAATTTATCAATTTTATGTTTACTTTTTATAAAATGTTTTATTTAGATAAATGATGAAATTTTGTTATGACATCAATGGTTAACACGTTCTTTTGTATGATAATCATGTTCTTCCTTATGTTCATTAGGGTTAGACTAAGTGGATGTCATCATGCATAACTTCATTATTTTGTATGGTGTGTGATGGTTTGATTTTGCATGAAAAAAATGAGATTGTAGTGATACTTGGATGATTCAACTCTATGTTTGAGTAGTTACCAATGGATTCATACTAAAAAAAAAAAAATTATCTTATTATTTTAGATATGTTACAAATTATTTTATTTATCATATTGATTATTTTGAAATAATAAATCATACAATAAAGCATATTTACATTCTTCTTATGTAGGGAATGGATATTGTCAATAAAGAATCTTTACATTCTTCTTATGTAGGGAAACAATATTCTCCATAGAAAGCTTGTAATCTATTGTGGGGTAAACCCAACACCGGATGTCTATATCTTTCCCACAATATGAACATAGCAACCAATCCCCCAAATCCATTCCCAAGTCCCATACCTAATGTTAATAATGACATGTTAATACTCTTACCACTATTGTCTTCTCCCGGGCCCAATGGTGATTTCTTTTCATTGCATGGGTTTAAAGGACACCCCTGCAAGCACTTATTCTTTTGAAATGATGCTACACTGAAATTAGAAAACTATGTCCCTGTTAGGATTGAGCCACATAAGCTATTAAATGAAACATCAAAAATCACTAACATTGACAATTTAGATAACTCTTGAGGAATCTCTCTAGTCAAATTATTTTTGGCCAAGTCTAGTTGTTCCATAGTAGATATCTTGCTAAGTGATGTCGGTATCTTCCCTTCTAATTGGTTCCTAGATAAATTCAAGAATCGCAGGCTGCTTAGACTCCCTATGCTTGCAAGGATTTCTCCTGTAAAATTATTGCTTGATAAGTCAATTATTATGTTTGCTGCAAGAACATATGTGAGACTATACTCAATTCTTTTAATGATAATGGAAAATTGTAATTTGATCTTTTCACTATATGAATATGCTTTTATTTTAAACCCCGAGAGTCTCTGAATATGAGAGGGCATTCCTCCACTGAATTTATTGTTGGGTAAATCCAACACCTACAATCGTGTGAGATTTGTGATCGATGGAGGAATACCACCATGGAAATTATTATAATTGATTCTTAACACTTCTAAGTATTGAAAATTTCCAATGTGTTGAGGGAGCTCTCCTTCTAAGTGATTTTTCCTTAAATCCACCAATTCACACGTGGCCAAAGTGGCTGGAAAAGTCCCAAAGAAATAGTTAGAGTAAGCTGAGAAATAATTTAAAGAATGTGGAAAGTCTATATTACCCAAATCACTATAAAGAAATAAACTATAAAGAAAAACACACCCACTAATAGTTTTATGAATACTCTCAAAAACATTGTTTTGAGATATATCTATAAGCTTAAGAACCTTGACTTTTCCTATGGATTTAGGAATATGTCCATTGATGTTGTTTTTGGATAATTTAGTGAAGACAATCCACCAATATTATAAGGAATATGACCAGAGATATTATTACTACTCAAGTATAGCCATTTAAGAAACTTCAATTGACCTATGTTATTTGGAATATGTCCACTTAAATTGCTTAAAAATAAATACAAGAATTCAAGACAATGAAGGTTTCCTATTTCTTCAAGAATCGTACCCATCATATTGTTACCATTGAGGGCAAGGACTCTAAGCTTGCTTAATCTTATAATGGTTTTAGGTATGTTCCCTATGAGCATGTTTGAATTAATATCAAGAAAAAAGAGATTACCGCATTTTCCTACTTCGGAAGGGATAGAACCTGATATTGTGGAAGGGATAGAACCTAAAATTTCGTTGGGAGAATAGTCAAGAAAAAAATCGTAGTCATGATTATAGTTACTAGATATATCTATGGACTATAAAATTACTAGATATATCAAGAAAAAATCTGTAGTCACGATTATAGTTACTAGAAAAAAATCATACTCACTATAATGACATTGGCCATAGATTGAAAGGTGAGTAAGCTCCCTTAAATTACCCAACTGAGGTGGTACACTGCCAAAAAATCGATTGTTCCCCAAAATTAAATACTTGAGGGACAAATAATTTATTATAGCAAGAGTAATAATGCTCTCCAATTTGTTAGAACTTAGATCCAGGGTCTTCAACTTGTGTACCGACCCCAATTCAACTCGAATTCTTCCACTAATGTCGTTATAACTTATATCCAGGGTCTCTAGCTTGTGTAGTGTTATAACCTAGGTCTACATCCCTGCCCTTTTCCTTCCTTTACCCGATCCAACCATCAATTTTGAGTTTGTGGTTGCTTGTTGTGATCATTCTCTAATGTTTAATTATTGAGTTTCATGACCCTTGTTATTCTGTACTTATTTTGTACCATCATTTTGATTTCTTGATAAAGGATCACATGTTCTGGTTTGAATTTGGAATACTCATCATCATAGTTGCCACTAACTAAGCATGTAGCAGGTCCACTGAGTCTTTGGTGTGTGTGTGCAGGAGATATCCAGGTTCAACGAATCCATTGAAATCTCAGGAAGCTTCCTCAGAAGCTAGCAGAGAATCAGATTGGGCCATGTCATACTCTAAATACATACAAACAATGGGATGAGTCGATGGGTGGTGAAGATCCAATGTTGATATAAGATCGATGGTTCTTGGGGCATTCACGTCTTCATAACATGGAGAAAATACTTTTGTCACGGATTTCCTAACTCCCACGTTGATCACCATCGGCGACATCCACATCTCTGAGATCGATGGTCCTCACACAATTTTGGACCCCCCGAACCATTCTACCTTTAATGGTGGGGTGGGGGGTCTGGAATGGCAGTTTCCCCAACGTGGGCCCTACCTAATGTGGCACCTCCTCATGATTTCGGACCCCCCCCCTATCCAAACTACTTACCACCTAGCCCCCCCTCCAGAATCTTGTTGGATTGCCTCCCGATACCTCCCCTCTCACCGTCCGTCATCTGTCCTCCACTCACCTCCACTCACTACCACCACTCCTCTCACCACCCGACACATGTCTCCCATTCACACCCCTATCGTCCCCCATGTATCTCTCTCACCTCCCATTACATTACACCTGTCTTCCACCTCCCGTGTCTCTACCCTCCTTTCACCACATGCCACCTCTTACCCCCACCCACATGATATTCCACGTCACCTCCACTCATCTCCACTTCAGCTGCATCCATGCAGTCCACATCCACACGTATCATCTCCTACTGGAAAATCGCCTCTACGTACTCCTATTCATAACCAGTTACACCTCCCCCAAGTTTGTTTGGCTCGTAACAGTGGAGTTATCTAGAAGTACAAATGGCAGTTATCAGGGCTAACACAGGGTGCATTTAGTTGTCGATAGTTCCATGAAGAAGAAGACATGTGAAGATCTACTCCATGCAGTCGGTTACCTCCAGTGGCCACAGCTAGCACACATGCATGTTGATGCTCTATACAAAGCTCTATTTTGTCACTATGAGTCCTATTTCTTCCAACTCAGTTCATCCAGTGCATGCATTGGTTCTATCTCTGAGACAGTAGTAGTGTGTAGTCAATCAGTTCCTGTATTTTCTTAGATTAGATTAAAGAGTGGTCTTATGTGTGTGATGAGAACTATTTTTGATGGTTAAGACCAGTGTGAAGTTTGCATGATGTACTCCATGCATTATCAGTTAGATTAATGAGTTTGTTCTACAGTCAGTAAATTAGAATTAGGTCTCAGTCCCATAAGGATGAGAGCCTCTGCAGCTATGTTAAATAGAGAGTTTTTGGATGTTTTAAGGGTCGGATTTTGGGAGAGGAAATCAATATATCATCTTGATTGGACTTGTTCTGCATATGGATAAAAGTGTCTACCTAGTAAACATGCTTTTGATGACAGTTTTTGTTTTCTAATCTATATGTGTATTTCTTATCGTGAATGCAATCTCAATTTGTGCTAAGTGTTGTTCTTTCCTTTTTCGCTATTGTATAACTTGGCTTTATTAACATGAAACATGTGCTTATAGCTATGTCTTGATGAAGCCTTGTTTTCTTGCAACTTGTGGGGGTGATTTCATCCTAATACATGTTTTATTCTTGAAATAATATTTTATGCATCAGACTTCTTGTAGCAAATTACTCATAGAGTGGTGTGTTGTTTCCTTGATTTTACCTCTATTTTTCACTGTATGTCATTAGTGTGCCACAAGCCAAGGAGGGCCCTCATCCTTGTCTATTTCAAAACCCAACCTTGAGCTTGTATTGGTAAAACCAACCCTCTAACTGACCCACAAAAAACAAAGAATAATAATTCTGAAACTGATAGGTGGCCTAGCTTCGCCCTTTAGCAGTCAGGTGCAAACCTTAGGACCAACATCTTCTGGTGTCATTGCCGGGGAATAGAGTAATGAAATATATTTCCCTGGGAAAACAACATTGATCATATTTGACCTTTGATGGTGAACAAAGATCAGACATAGACAGACTACCATCTTTCACCTATCGACTCCACTGAGTAAAATTTAAAGAAGAAATATTGGCGCCTAGAAAAGGATTCAACAGATCCAAATCTGAAAACAGTAAATCCAAGAAGGATCATTCTATCCCCGAGAAGGATACAATGGTCTTTGAGCCACAAAGGAAACTAATATAATCCACTGTAGCTCAGAGATATACTTCACCCCTCAAGGGAAAAGTTGCACACCAAGAGAATACTTTAAACCATCATCACAAGCATCTTGAATTTGCTAGCCCTGAAAATCATAATTCCAAAGAAGCTCAGACATCTCCAACTCCTGATTCTACCTCATCATCCAGTCCTGCATCCACTCTTGTATCTCCCATAAATTTTTAGATTCCTATTGTTCAAGCTATGGTTGTTAACAGGATGGATGTCATTATTGCTTCTAGATATGCACCCCTAGTGCTTCTTGTAGGATTACATGCACTCTCAGCCATAGATTACATGAAATATTTACCAAGGTATAATGGGTAAGGTGAGGTAACTGCTGAGGAACATCTGGTAGCCTTTTACAATTTTGCAGACATCTTTAACATTGATTATGTAGATGTATGGATGAGGTTGTTTGTGTAGAGTCTAGATGGGGAAGTAAAAAAATGGTTAAGGGGTCTTCCTCCAGCTTCCATTGCATATATTGAAGCATTGGATGAAAATTTCATAAGACAATGGGGAGATAGGAGAGATTATTTCTACTACATTACTGAGTTTGGGTCCCTAAAGAGAAATAATGGTGAATCTATTTCATATTTCACCAGAAGGTTCAATAAGATGTATGGAAAAATTCCAGATGATATTGAACCAATTGAATCCTCTGCCAAGATCACTTATTCCAATGCATTTGATGCAGAGTTATCCCTCCTCCCAAGAGAGAGAAGATCAACCACATGGTTGTCCATGTAGAAAGAAACCATTGAGGTTGAATCTAATATTTTGGCATTAGACAGATTAAAGACTAAATATGATAAAGATAAGAAAAAACAAAGAGAGGATTCCCCTGCCTCCACTAACTCAGCCACATCTGATCCAAAACTTGATGAAATGACCAAAACTTTGAAGGATCTGACTTATGAAATAGCTAAGATGAAATATGAATCTAAACAAACAAATATATATTTTCAATGGGTTGGTAATAGAAATCAAAATCAGTTCATAAGGCCTAATGATGCCCCTCAAATCATGCAAAGAGAAAGGAGAAATGATGATGATAAAAGGGTAGTGCCTCCTTTCCAAAACAATTAGATTGAAGAGATGGATGCATTCAGTGATGTTGTGGATGATATTGTTGTTATTTTCAATGAAATAGATTATCATACCATTCATTTAACACAACAATAATATGAAGTAGCACAACTGTCAAATCAGTTTGATAATCAAATAGGGGAAGAGGGAGTTATTCAAGGCCATCCCCAAAATAAATATGATTTGAGGACAAGAGAAAGGGCCCCCAAAGCCACTACCTATGATCAAAACAAGCAGGCTTAAGTCCCTCCCAAGACAAATCCAAGTAAAGGTATGCCATCTAAAGCTCATCCATTGTCCCCACCTAAACCTGTAGTCCCTGAAATAAAGGAATTCAATAGGCCACCATCCTCTTTTATCCTAGAACATGATTTAAGAAAGATCAATATACCTGTTCCTTTGACATAATTTATGAGAAAAGAACCTTTCAAAAAATATATCATGAAAGTTCTGCAACCAATTGCTCCTAGTGTATCATCTGATGTGATAAGTCTGCAGGATGAAAATACATCCATTACTGTGGGTCCACACATTGAGGATGTCTCTGATGCTTCTCCTCCATTCTATATATCTTTGAATGTCCATGATAATATACTGCATAACTGTCTTATGGACTCGGGAGCCTCTCACAATGTCATGCCCAAATTTGTTATGGAAGAACTAGGTCTCGAGATCACCAAACCTTACCAGGACTGATTCTAAGAAATTAAAATGTTTGGGACTGATAAATGATATGGTGGTTTCTTTGGCACAGTTACCTATGAAGAGTGTAGTGATGGACATTGTGGTGGCTGACATTCCCCCAAATTTTGGAATGCTCTTATCCATAACTTGGGCTAAGAAGGTTGGAGGATCATTACAAATGGACCTCACTTATGCCACCATTCCTATGTTTGGAGGTGAACATAGAAGACTATACATAGAGGTGAGGTTGGCCTACATTGTCAATGACCTTAAAAACCCAAGAAGTCACCCAATTTATGTTTTTGAGGATGAGATTGGCTCATATGTTTTTCATTTAAATGATGATGAACCTAAAATATCAGCTAGCCAACACAGAGATCAGTCACTGATAGGTCAGCAAAACAAAGTATGGAAGATGAATTTCGATGTCTCTTCATCAAGGGAAGGATCTGGTGCAGGTATACTCCTCATTTCCCCTTCAGAAGAGGTAATCACACTCTCCTATAAGATGGAGTTTGAAACTACTAATAATATAGTTGAATATGAAGCTCTGGTATTGGGATTGAGGGCTACCAAAGACATGGCCATTGACTATCTAGAAGTTTTTGGTGATTCTGAGTTGGTCACCAATCAAGTGAGGAAAATATATCAAGCTAAACAACAAAGGCTCAAGCAATACATAAACGAGGTACGGGATCTGATTGATGATTTCTTTCTGGCATTTAACATATATTTCATTCACAGATAACAAAATTAGAAGGCAGATTCTCTGGCCTTAGATGCCAGCACTTTCGGGCCTCCTATTGGCCCAAATATCAAATATCAGGTAGAAATCAGGCATAAAACAACCATACTAGACAACATAAAGCTTTGTCAAGTATTGAGTGATGATCTAGAGCTGCAGAGATTCCTACACACCATTGATGAATTCTCCAATATCTCAATTGATCAAAAAAATCAAGAAGGTGAAAATGAGGAATAATAAGATCCACAAACCTCTCATCTGTTGAAGACAGTAGTTGGTCATGATATTTTGGAGCTGAAAACCAACCATATTCCAAGAGGACTAGTTCCATTGGAAAGGTTGTTTGATAGTAATGATGTTTACAAAGGAGTTTCCATGAAGAATCAACAAGAAGAAGTGACAGATTGAAATATTGGCACCACTGAAAATCCAAAGATCATCAAGTTGTCCAAAGTAGTAGCCGTAGAACAAAAAGAAAAAGACAGGTATGTCAGTCTCATAAAAAAAATTGTTGATACTTTTGGATGGTCCTATGAATATTTGAACACATTTGACACTAACATCATCCAGCACAAGATCCCCCTAAAGGTTGGCTCTAAGCCATTCAGACAGAAGATTCGGCAATTTAATCCCATGTTAATGTCCATAATTGAGAAAGAGATGGAAATAATGTTGGATGCCAAGATTATTGTACCATTGAGGTACTCAAACTAGGTGGCCAACTTAGTACTTGTAATAAAGAAAAATGGGGAGATACTTTTGTGTGTTGACTTCAGAAATCTCAACAAGTGTTCTCTAAAGAAAAATTACCCCCTCCCCAAGATGGATCATATTTTACAAAGGGTGGTAGGTGCACACAAAATTTCCTTGTTAGATGGATACTCTAGTTATAACTAGATAGCAGCGTGTGAAGAGGATAAAGAAAAAACAACATTCACCACCCCATGGGGAACATTCACGTATGACAATATGCCCTTTGGGATAATGAACGTAGGGGCCACTTATCAAAGGGCCATGGACATAGATTTTGTGGGGGAAAAAGACAAATTTATGGTTATATACTTGGATGACATAACCATTTTCTCCAAGTCTGATGATGAACATTTGCAGCATTTGGAGTAGGTTTTCAAGAAATGTAGGAGGTATGGAATATCCCTGAATCCTAGGAAATCTCACTTTTCCATGCCAGAAGGAAATCTCCTTGCCCACATCATATCAGCAGGAGGTATAAAAATTGATCCAAAGAGGGTTTGTTCCATTCAATATATTGAGATCCCCGGAAATAAAAAGGATGTCTAGTCTTTCATTGGTAAGATAAAATTCCTCAGATGTTTTGTGTCAAATTTTGTTGAAATTTTGAAGCCTATTACTAACATGTTAAAGAAAGATGTTGTGATAAAATGTTCCTTGGAGGAAAAATCTTCTTTCCAAACAATCAAGAAGGATTTACTTGAAGCCCATGTGTTATCTAGTCCTGACTATACCAAAGATTTATTCATCTTCTCCTTTGCTTCAGAAGAAACCGTTGTTGTTGTATTATTGTAGAAGAATGAAGAAGGGCATGAGCAGCCAATAGCCTTTTTCAGCAGAGCTCTCCGAGATGCTGAGCTGAAGTATGATATATTAGAAAACAAAGATTATGAATTGGTCAAAGCACTCAAATCCCTCAGGGTTTATGTGCTACAGTCTAGCATAAAATCCTTTGTTCCTAGCAGCAGTGTCAAAGAGATTATGGTCTAGCCAGATAGTGAGTGAAAAAGCGGAAAATGGATTGTCAAACTGTTGGAATATGACCTGCACATAAATCCCACCAAGTTGCTCAAAGGGAAAGGACTGGCCAAATTGCTATCAGAATCAAATTGTAAGGTGCTAGAATTGCATCAAATCTTCACCCAATCAGATGCACCCATCGTACAGCTTAGACAATACAAATTACAAGTATTTGAAAAATATTCCTCTTCACCTTGGTATAAAAACATCATCTATTTTCTGCAGCATTTTGAATTTCCACTAGATGTGAAGAAGACAAAGGCCAGGTCTCTCAAGTTGAAGGCTATCAAATTATGCATTTCAAACCAGAACTTGTAATGGAGGGATCTTGGTGGCATCCTGTTAAAATGACTTGATGAAAATGAAGCCAAACAAGTCACATAAAAAATGCATAGAGGAGTATGTGGAGGATACCAGCATTGGAAGGCCACAGCTCTCAAGATCCTAAGGGTAGGGTACTACTAGCCCACCCTTTTCTCTGATGTGTTTTCTACTATTAGGGCCTGCAACAAATGTCATATGTTTGTAGGGAAACAAAAATTACTATCACTACCCCTAAAACGTATCACTACCAGTGGTCCATTTTAGCAATGGGGGTTAGACTTCATAGGATAGATAAATCCACCCTTTAGTGGACAACACAAGTGGATCAGCACAGCCACCGACTACTTAACCAATTGGATTGAGGTTGTGCCCACCAGGAATGCCACTAACAAGGTAATCATGAATTTCCTAGAAACTAATATTTTTCCCAAATTTGGTTGCCCCAGGAAGATAGTAACAAACAA
This sequence comes from Picea sitchensis, assembly GCA_010110895.2. Taxonomy (NCBI): domain Eukaryota; kingdom Viridiplantae; phylum Streptophyta; class Pinopsida; order Pinales; family Pinaceae; genus Picea; species Picea sitchensis. Next base: position 6,227 of record SNQJ01S0200799.1, on the reverse strand, counting down.
TTCCCAAGAATTCAACTCTAAAGCCATGATTGAATTCTATGGCAGTCATAAAATGTCCTTGACACATTCCACACCCTATTACCCTTAGGGAAATGTCTTGGTAGAATCATCAAACAAGACTCTCATCAGGATCATTAAAAATTTGTTGACTGAAACGAAGAAATCTCGGGACTCTAAAATCAAGTATGCTTTGTGGGTTGATAGAATCAGCACCAAGAAGTCTTTGGGGACCTCGCCATTCCATCTTGTTTATGGCATAGATGTTGTTTTTCCCACTTAAATTGGTATACCAGTCCTAAAATTCTTACAAGAAGAGATTGAGGAGCCCAATGACATCTAAAGGAGAATCTTCCATATTATAGAAGTTCAACAAAGAAGAGAAGAACTGGATCAGAGGACTGAAGCATACCATAGCAAGATCAAATCATGCTTTGACAAGAAAACCAAGAAGGAGATTTTTTAGAAAGGTGACCTAGTCTTAAGGTGGGATGCCAAAAGGGATAACAATTCCAAGCACGGTAAATTTGACAACCTCTGGTTTGGCCCTTTTAAGGTGGTTGAAGCTCTGGGCAATAACACGTTTATCTTACACAATCTAGATGATGCAGAGATATTTGGAGGTCTAGTAAATGGGTGCTTCCTGAAACACTACTTTGTTTAAGAATGAGGGAAGTTCCCTCTTGTACCATAGATGCTTTCCTTTTATTGTTTCTTTTGATTAGTTAGTTGTGTGTGAATAAAGACTCCATATCCCAACAAAGGCACTGGGGTGTAGTTTCAGTTTTTAATTCAATAAAATGCATGGTTGAGGCACAGTAGAAGATAATACAGGGTTGGCATACAAAACATAGGTAAGATCAGTTGTTTAATCCTAAGGCACCGATCTACAATTCTCAGCACCTCACAGGGACAAGATATCCCCAGTTGGAGCCAATGTTATAACCTAGGTCTTCACCCCTGCCCTTTGCCCTCCTTTACCCTATCCATCCATCAATTCAGAGTTTGTGGTTGCTTGTTGTGCTCATTCTCCACTATTTAATTATTGATTTTCATGACCCTTTCTCTTCTGTACTTATTTTGCACCATTGTTTTTCTTTCTTGATAAAGGATCGCATGTTATGGTTTGAATTTGGAATACTTGTGATCATAGTTTCCACTAACTGAGCATGTAGAAGTTCCACCAAATCTTTGGTGTGTGAGTGCAGGATATATATAGGTTCGACGAATCCATTGAAATCTCAAGAAGTTTCCTCAAAAGCTAGCAGCAAATCAGATCGGGCCATGTCAGAATCTAAATACATGCAAACAATGGGTTGACTCGATGGACAGTGAAGATTCGACATTGATATAAGATCAATGGTTCCCGTAGCATTTGGGTCTTCATAATGTGGAGAAAATAATTTTTTTGTGATTACCTAACTCCCACGCCGATCACCATCAGTGGAATCCACATCTGCTAGATTGACGGTCCTCACACGACTTCGGACCCACCAGACCGTTCTTCTTCATAATGTGGAGAAAATACTTTTTTGTGATCTACTAACCTCTAATTTATCACTAATGTTGGAATCCATCACAGATTGATTCGGCCTCACAAAATTTACTTCTGGACCTACCTGCACCGGTTTCTACCTTTTAACTGGGGGCCCAGAATGGTGTTTTTCGGCCACTCTGCCTACCTATCAGCCTCATGATTTCTTGATCCCTCTCCAAACTACTTATCGCTTACCTCCTCAAATCCCATTACTGTGTCTCTCGATACCGCCCCTCTCACCGCACGTTGTCTTTCTTCCACTCACCTCCAATCACTACCACCACTCTTCTCACCACCCGACACATGTCTCCCATTCACACCCCTATCTCCCCCCACGTATCTCTCTCACCTCCCATTACATTACACCTATCTTCCACCTCCCGTGTCTCTACCCTCCTTTCACCACATGCCACCTCTTACCCCCATCCACATGATATTCCACGTCACCTCCACTCATCTCCACTTCAGCATCATCCACATAGTCCACATCCACTTGTATCATATCCTATTGGAAACTCACCTCTACATACTCATGTTCACAACCAATTACACCTCCCCCAAGTTCGTTTGGCTAGAAACATTGTTGTTATCTAGAAGTACTAATGGTAGTTATCAGGCTCAACATAGGGTGCATTTAGATGTCGATAGTTTAGTGAAGAAGAAAACATGTGAAGATCTACTCCATGTAGTCAATTTCCTCCAGTGGCCACAGCCAGCACACAGTCATGTCGATGCTCTATACAAAGCTTTGTTCTATCACTCTGAGTCCTATTTCTGCCAACTCAATTCATCTTGTGCATGCATTGATTCTGTCTCATAGACAATAGTAGTGTGTAGTCAATTAGTTCCAGTATTTTCTTAGATTAGATTAAAGAGTGGTGTTTTGTGTGTGATAAGAACCACTTTTGTTGGTTAATACCAGTGTGAAGTTCGCATGTTGTACTCCATGCATTATCAGTTAGATTAATGAGTCAGTTCTACAGTTAGTAAATTAGAATTAGGTCTAAGTCCCATAAGGACGAGAACCTCTGCAACTCTGTTAAATAGGGAGTTTTTGGATATTTTAAGGGTTGGATTTTGGGAGAGGAAATCAATATATCAGCTTGAGTGGACCTTTTATTCACATGGATAAAATTCTCTACCTGGTGAACATGCTTTTGATGACAGTGTTTGTTTTCTAATCTATATGTGTGTTTCTTATCGTGAATGCAATCTCGATTTGTGCTAAGTGATTTTCTTTCCTTTTTAGCTATTGTATAACTTGTCTTTATTAACATGCAACCTGTGATTACAGATATGTCTTGACGAAGCCTTGTTTTCTTGCAACTTGTGGGGTTGATTGCATCCTAATACATGTTTTATGCTTGAAATAATATTTTATGCATCAGACTTCTTGCAGCAAATTACTCATAGAGTGGTGTGTTGTTTCCTTTCTTTTACCTCTATTTTTCACTGTCTATCATTAGTGTATCATGAGCCAAGGAGATCCCTCATCCGTGTTTGTTTCAAAACCCAACCTTCAGCTTGTATTGGTAAAACCAACCCTCTAACTAACCCACAAAAAAAAAAAATCTAAAGCTAATAGGTGGCCTAGCTTTTCCCTTTAGCAGTCAGGTGAAGACCTTAGGACCAACATGTAGCAACCCCAATTCAAATGGAATCCTTCCATTGATGTTGTTAGAACTTAGATCCAAGTTCTCTAGCTTGTGTAGCGATCCAAATTCAACTGGAATTCTTTCGCTCAACTGGTTGTCACTAAATTTGATTCGATGGTTCAATCCCTTCCACCTGAGATTGATGAGAATTCTATCTTATCTTGACTTATCCTTCAACTTAACTGGTTGAAGGATAAGTCAAGAAAAGATATAATTCTCATCAATCTCAGGTGGAAGGGATTGAACCATCGAATGCTATCGACTTGCTCAGAGCATTCCCATCAAAGTCGAGATGATGCAAATTGACTAGACAACCAAACTTTGATGGCATGGTCCCATTCAAGGATTTATATGAAAGGTCGATCCATCGAAGGCCTGTGAAATTAGACAATGAAGTTGGAATACTTCCACTCAGATAATTCACACCAAATTTGAGATTCTCCAACTTGAATAGATGACCAAACTCTGATGGAATGGTCCCATTCAAGTAGTTATATGAAAGGTCAATCCATCGAAGGCCTTTGCAATTAGACAATGAAGTTGGAATACTTCCACTCAGACCATTCCAGTGAAAGTCGAGATGCTACAACTTGACTAGACCACCAAACTCTAATGGCATGGTCCCATTGAAGGATTTAAAGATGAGGTTAAGTAATCTCAGTTCTTTAAGTTGCCCGATTTCAGGCGGAATTACTCCTCTAAAATTATTGCCACAAAGATTCAACATCTGAAATGAAGAAAGGATGCCAAGAGAAGTCGACAGGATACCTCCCAATTGTAAATTAGGATCCCTGACTCCATTATTGAGTATGGAAACAGGAAGTATAATCACAACAACCCTTCTAGAGTGTTGGATGCAGTGAATACCATACCAGGAGCATACCTACTTTGAATTCTGAGTTGTCCAATTGCATAGCCTTCTAGATGGATCGATTATTATATGATTTTTAAAGGAGAGAAGAGTGTCCAAGTCCGTTTCATGGTGACCTTCCTCTAGCGCGTTCCATCCATTCCAAACAAATCTTCATATTCAGAATAGGGTTGATCATATTCTGGATGATTATGGGAATATTGGCTCCATCTTGAATGATTAATAGCTGTCACAGCAACAAGAGAGGCTATGAAGATAATAAATCACGTGAGAATCATCATCAATAGAGCAAGTCTTTTATGATCCATTTCTCCCTCTTTGAAACCCAAACATCCTTCAAAGTTTACGAGTTATGATATTGTACATATATCCCTATATATATATATATATATATATATATATATATATATATCAATTCAACAACATTCATATATCCCTATTGGACTGCATCGTTCAAATTCCAAGGAATTTAGATTCTCACCTTCGCACAAAAGTTGGAGTTAAGGCCGAACACGAACTTATTGATCTCCAACTTCTATGTGTTCATATGCGGGGCATACTGAAGTAGCTCCATAAATATGGTCTCATAATCCAACACCATACGACCACCCTGTCGTAAGACGTTGAACTCATCAAGCTAGAGCTCAATGAATTCCTCTGACAATTACTTCTCCCAGAACCGTTCCTCAAATTGTTCCCATAACACAACTTCGACGACCATGTTTAGCTGAGGTAGGAGCATCTTCCACCATAGAAGAGCACTCCCCTTTACATGAAGACCACCATGCGTACCTTCATGCTAGAGGTCATAGCCGCAAAGCGTGAAGCACATCGTCTTGTTCTCTAGCCATGCCTCGGCGGTTGATCTGTCTGTGGCACTTGTGAACTAGGGAACTTAACCTTCTTGAGTTCTCTGTGAATGATACCAGTACTGGATGGGGAACTTTGTGGACCCTCATGGGTACAGGTGCCCTGGCCTTATCTTAGTATAGACGGTTAGTCAAGGCCTCTGACATTTTCTTGGAAGGACCTTGTTAGACCATCCACATCCCTTACAACAATCGATTCCTTCCCAAGTATTTGTTCCTCCCCTTGGGGGTTAGACTCCTAGGGAACATGTGCTTCTAGAGGCATTGCACCTCCTTCCCCAGCACCACATTGTGAATCTATGTAGCGTCCTCTAACCGTGATTATTGCATGGAAAGGTTAAAATTTTAATTAGCGCTAAGTATTATTCAAGGGTTTAATTCAGTGGAAGGCGTGACTATCCACAGTCTCAGGGTTGAACCTGCTCTGATACCATATGTAATGACTTGGTCGTTATGACAACAAAGAGACAAACAATAGGTAAAAAATAAAAATTATTGTGTTAGGGATATAAATCAAATTAATAACATCATTGACACGTCATCCAAGTATATTAATGAACAAAATTGTAATGGCCGAATTAAATTAAACATCCATTAATTCTACAACATAGCAGTAAAATTATTTAGCACATTCGCATACAAATTTATCAATAATAATAAAATTTTATAATAGATTAACAACAATGCATAATTTTAAATAATACCTGGGTTTGATGATAATAACCCTTCGTTTGTCCTTTACCTTCTTGACCGCTGCTACACTGTAAAACACTGTAAAACACTGCAAAACACTATAAAACACTGCCCAAAACCTAGTTCCTCCCTGCCAACTAGGTAACTTCCTAGCTCTGGGATATCATATGGATATCCTATCCCCCGTGCCCAAAACCTCCAGCAACCCTGGTGCCTGACTGATATAATCCTCACTCCAAAACTCCACTCCTCTCTGCAAAATCCCAGAGCCCTCCAAATCAATCCCCCATATCCCATAGTATGACCTCCCATAAACCTCCATCCCCTCCATCTCCCTCCTTCACCAACTTCCCCCTCATTTATTTCCTACCTAACCCATTTATTACCTTCTTATCCTTTTGTCGTTAATGCCCCTTATCCCCTTTATTATTTTTTTATCCTCTTGTAGTTAATATGTTATCACTTTTTGGGTACGTAACTTAATTTAATAATATAATTTATTATCCTCCTTTTATTTCTTTACCTTATTAATTAATGAGTTAATTAATACTTAAATTAATCATTGACAATCATGAATAACTAATTAATAATAAATAATTAGTTAA
>SNQJ01S0200798.1:0-16931 GCA_010110895.2 Picea sitchensis | reverse complement strand
TTATTTTTTATTTTTAACATTTTGATTTAATTTTTATTTTTTATTTTTGATTGAATTTTTATTTTTATTTTTGATTAAAATTGATTTCGTGAAATTATAATGTTGATTTTCTTATATTATAATAAAAAAATATTTTTAATTTTTTAAATTGAAATTGATTACCTCTTTACATTATTTAAAGTTTGCTTTATTCTATATTTTTTCACTACGTTATAGTTTTTCCTTCAATTTCTAATGTCACTATTAATATTTTAAGTGATCTTCTATTCTATTTTTTAAGGGTTTAGTTAAGAAGTAGTATTCTCCTCTTAAGTTTGAAAGTTTGAAGCAATACTAAGAAGCATTGTCAAATCAAGAGTTTTTTTTGGCTTGCTTCAAATTTTAGTGAGAGTCAAGAAAGGATTAAGAGGGGATGACATAAATATGTTAATTTTTGGTTCAATTATTAAAGAAGAGAAGCTATTATTTTATAGAATATTGATATCATTAAAAATTTAAGGAGAAACAATAGTGCAATAAAAAAATAAAGGATTAGAGAAAATTAATGAAGTACTATAAAGAGGTCATCAACCTTCTAACTAGTTGAAAGAAGAAAATCAACATTCTTAAGATAAGAAAGAATTCTCACAAATTCCATAGTGAAATGTCCCATTAACAAACTTCATAAATACAACTATGGAATTTTAAAAAATATTTATAAGAAATCTCCAAGCTTGTTAACCCACCAAAACTATGAAGATTTAGGAAATCTCTCTCCTAAATCTCTTTAATCATAAATACAAAATGTTGAAGATAACCAATTAACTCTTATTTTTTTAAACCTTGAATATTAACTCATGACTTTTCTTAAAAATTGGATAGACGAAAGTTGATTTTAAAAGACTAACAATCATTATCATCCAAAAGTTGATAAAGAAACTTTCAAATACCTTAATGAAATGCCCACAAACTTTTTAAGCAAAGCACGCTTTTGCTTTAGATCATACAACAATTTCTTTTGAAAGCAAAAAGAGATATAAGAAGATACACTAAAAATAGCTTGAACTTGAAGCTTCCGTTAAATATGGAGAACGCGTTTAATACCAATACCATGTAAATAATCCTTTGAAAAGAAAGGCACAAGAGATTGCATAGAAGGATGGTTTTCCTTTGAAAAGAAAGGAACAAGCGATTGTATGCGATTGTATAGAAGGATGGTTTTTAATGTTAGAGATAATGTTTATCTTCATTTACTATTTAAGTGATTGTTAGTGAGTTGGATTTGAGAAGATTGGTTTACTCTACAAGAGATTGCATAGAAGGATATTTTCCTTTGAAAAGAAAGGAACTAGAGATTGTATAGAAGGATGGTTTTTAATGTTAGAGATAATGTTTATCCTCGTTTACTATTTAGGTGATTGTTAGTGAGTTGGATTTGAGAAGATTGGTTTGCTCTTATTTTAGTGTGTGGTTGAGATATTGAGAAGATTGGTTTGCACCTATTTTAGTGTGTGGTTGAGATATTGTCTCAACTGATTGATTGTGTAATCTAGGTTGTTTATCTATCTTGAGACAACCATGTTGTATTTATATGTATTTGTTACATTAATTCAAGTAGTGTGTTTTACGTATTATTTGTGTATGTAATCTATACTCTCCCATTTTATCATGATATTGGAGCTTTAGGTCTGGGCGTGACTCCCTCATGGGAGGGCCTAGGAACATGAGAGTAGAGTAAATAATTTATGAGAGAGGATCTATGCTCTAGTGTGAGCTACAGGGTGTTATGTTTTAATATTTTGTTTGGCTATGACCACCCAATTCGCTGCGGATTCCGCCTTAAATTTCGTCCCAAAACACGACTAAGACGATTGTTGCAAATTATTGTTGCGTGTGATGTTGGAACATTGAATATGCTGGAGTTGTGCATAACCTTTGAAGCGTGGACAATGTGTACAATATTTGTGCAATCTGCATGTAATTGGTGTGATCTGCGTGGAAGTCTGATCATGCAATGCATTTCAATCTACAGATCATGCGAAGTCAGTTGCTTTGTTGCGTGGATCTTTTTTTCGAGATTTCTTTTGAGTGGAATGCATTGTATGTTTTTCATGGATAGTTTTGTTGATTCACATTGTTGTTTAGAGGATTTCCACTGAAAAGTAGTGATCAACATTTAAACTACACTCTGCATTTTACACTCTGCCTGATGCCAAGAAAAGGGATCGATCTACTGCTAGAAAGTGCATGTGGAGCAGAGCCACGAGAATCGTGAGGACTATGAGAAGGACTAAGTTGTGAAGAGAGGAGGAGCCTACGATCTCGTGTGAAGGAATTGAGACGCCGAATGGAGACTTGTGCGCGTAGTCTGCTGGAGGTGTGCGACCTGTTTGCTGGATGAAACCTTGGTTGTCAGACATAGAATCTGATTTTGCCTGGCTTGAATGGAAGGGTTTGGAGACAACCGAGAGTTGAGTATTGCAGAGAACATTGAAACTGTGAGATTGGAGCCGAGATGCAACAGTAATGTGGTGGTTGGGCACGCCATTGCCATTAAGAGCGATCCATTGACAAGTTGTGGTGAAGTCTGGATTGATGAAGGTGAATGTAAAGGAATGTTAAACCAGTAGCTCGTCTATACGTTGTCTTCTTAAATTCTTCTTAGTTATGGAAAATTGCATTAATATAACTCTGGTTGAAAGAATTGGATGTTTATTGCTGTGATATTTAGTTTGACCAACTATTGTCACGAGTTTGAGTCTATGTTGGAACTGGCCATTCCAATATTAGACAAATTTGACTAGAAAAGGTTCGCAATAACCCTTGAGTACCAGGGAAATTATTATGAAGACTAGGAGATGAGATGTACAGGGGATTATATTTTTGTTAATGTAATGGGATTTGGGAATATGATTGTTACAAAGGAGGATTGCAACCTTTGTGTTGATGTAAAACATTTTTGAATGCTTATTGTACCTGAATTAATGAGGCATATGCGATGCAGGGGGTGCATGATCGGTTGTACCCGACACCCCCAGAGTTTTTTGGTCCAAGTTGTATTGCCTCATCATAGTCTAGATAGTTCCCCATGTTTGTTGTAAGCCCTGCTATTCAGGCATATGTGTTGTGGTGCGGATTCACACATAGTTATCCTCTTATGCATAGAGAGGATGTGGATCAAGTTGTGGAATAGACGGGGGTGACAGGTGTATCCGTAGCCTAAGTTTGATGTTGAGTTGGAGAAATTGACTCTTGGATTAAGGGGGGAATGTGAGATGAAATAATCTCAGAATGTGAGGGACCATGTTATGTTCGAGAGAAATTTTAATGCATTGACGAACCATGTAGCTGAAAAGCATTCTTAGAGGACTAGTGGTTACAACGTCTGATGACCCATGTATTCCGGTAGATGGATTTCTTTTTATATGGAAATCAATGATCAATTGTTTGAGTGATCAGTTTTCTGTAGGTACAAAACTAAAGAAAATGCAAGTTTGAAAGCAATTAGTTTGAAGTTGAATCCCATAATAATGCAAGTCAAAGGATGAAGATGACAAAAGATGAGGACATAATCTAGACGAAGACCAAGACAACAAAAGCCATCTCAAAAAGATCTGAAGATAAACATTAAGGGGGTGTGTTACAGATAATGTTTATCTCCGTTTACTATTTAAGAGATTGTTAGTTAGTTGGATTTGAGAAGATTGGTTTTCTCCTATATTGGTGTGTGGTTCAGATATTGTCTCAACTGATTGATTGTGTAATATAGGTTGTTTATCTATCTTGAGACAACCATGTTGTATTTATATGTATTTGTTACATTAATTCAAGTAGTGTGTTTTACGTATTATTTGTGTATGTAATCTCTACTCTCCCATTTTATCATTCAAGTGAATCTGATAGGAAGATACATAGTCAAGTTTTCCAAACAACCAATAGGGATAGCCAACTTTACAATTTCAAAAAAGAGAGAAACAATTTTGGGATAGTCACAATATACACATAGTACATTTGTTAATCCCAATCGAGTGAATCTCTCTTTAATAGGAAATCCCAAAAAAACATGAGGGGAAAATCTCAATGATATTTTCAAGGACCAAACTAAACCTCTTCTTAGTGGACAATCTCTAAAAACCATTCATGAAGAAAAACTTTCACCTTGAATGATAATTTGAAGGATCAAACTATCTTTGGTTAATTAATCCATTTATTTTTTGCATATGATAATTTTTATTGCTAAATAAATTTGAATTAAAATGAAAAGGAAATACAAATAGATTAGAACAATTAACAATTTTCATTGTAGTCCAATTTCAATTAAAATGAAAAGGAAATACAAATTGATTAGAACAAAACAACCCAAGCTTCATCCATACATGCTTCCAACTTTTCCAAGCTCTAGAAACTCAACCCTCAAATTTTCCCCTAAAACATCCTCTTTGTTTGCAATTTTCTTGAAAAGCAATCCTGAGAAGTGTATAAAATCCTCTCTTGTATCGAATCCATTGCTTGTCCACGGCGTGAACAACTATTCTTCAAATCTCCCATATTCTCAATGATAAGAAAAAGCCTTTTTAGTCTATTCAAAATGTTGACTAAATGTGATTTCAAATGACAACAAACATTTCCAAAAATTATTATAATGTGATTTAGGATATGATATGCATAGTGACAAGGAGAATGGGAAAATTATATAATCAAAGTTGGATAAGTTAATCCCTAAGATTGCAAGGGGGAGGGATGCGTGGTGGCACCAAATCATTGTTTTCAGGGAAAAGACAATTTTGGGAGGAGTGTTTACCTAAAAGAAGTCACGCCAACAAGTTTTGTTGAAAAAAAATTGATTTTGATAAGATGTCTATGACATGGTAGAATATTATTGCATTACTGATATGCTATTTTGTTTTGGGTTGGGTTAATGCTTTTTTTTCCTCCAACACCCAACATCTGGTTTTTATGGCTTTATATCTTGATGTACTAGCTACGGATGCCAAGTTGGATTACTTTCTAAGTAGTTACAATTTACAGGTAGATTAGAGATGTTTAGTAATGGAAGGAGGCAAGCAGAGTTACTACAATTCATGAACTTCATCTTTACATTACTTCACAAATGAGATATACAAATACACATAGGAGAATATTTTAGAATTTAATTTTGTGAAAAGATTTAGGTGAGAGTAATAATCTTTCTATCAAGTATATTTTTGAAAGTAATTTGGGTATGATAAGTAATTTGTTGTTGTTCAAGTATATTTTTGAAAGTAATTTGCCTATGATAAGTAATTTGTTGTTGTGCAAGAAGGGATGACGACATTGTTGTTAAGCAGTGGAAGCAAAAACAAAGCACTTCAACAGAGCATTAACAAGTTAAACAAACATAAATCGAGAACAACAATCACACAATTGACACAGTGATTTATGTGGAAACTCAATACAGATAAAAAACACGTGCAATGATAATCGATATTCTTATTATTCAAGGGAGCATTACAATAACCAATCACATGCATACAACCATCCTCTGCTTTCACAAACACAACACCTTAGTATTGTGTCTTGCTCTCACACATTACACACTGCACTCTACACCCCCATCAACGCTATGGGTATGCTCATATATATAACATCTTTCAAACAATTAGACAAACTATAATAAGATCCACCATTTACACAAACTGTTCACAAAATAATGCATGCATGCACATTCTAAATATAGTTGATATGCATGTGCATGTGAACGCATGGGAAATTGGTGCCACATGTTTCCAACAATCTCCACCTTGACAACAATTTACCTGATATATCATGCCCAAATTAATTCATCACTTTTTCTGCAAGCCAAGAGAAGACAAACACCATCGTATTTTTTTTAAACAAAGCTGGTTTCATAAACATGTCTGCAGAATTCACTTTTGTATGGACCTTTTCCAGAGCCATTCCCCCTTCATCAACCGCCTGTCTTACAAAATGGTATTTGATAGAAATATGTTTCGTCTTACTGTGATAAGCTGGATTGCTTGCCAAATGAATAACACTTTGACTATCGCAAAATGCTTTCACCTTGTTCTGCATCCTTCCAAACTCACCCAACAAACCTTTTTAACCAAATTGCCTCCTTGCATGGATGTGAAGTAGCCATATATTCTTCCTCAGTAGTGGATAAAGCAACTACATTTTGAAACTTTGACATGCAACTAATAGGTCCTCCTGCAAGAGTAAAGACATATCGTGAAGTGGATCTCCTTTTGTCTAAGTCACCTGCAAAATCTGAATCTTTGTAACCACAAACTGAATCACTGGAACCATTATAGGTGATAGAATAATTACTTGTGCCTCTAAGATACCGAAGAACCCATTTCACTGTTGCCCAATGCTCTTTACCTAAATTTGCCATGTACCTACTGATAACACCAACTGCATGTGAAATATTTGGTCTAGTACTCACCATCGCATACATCAAACTTCCTACTACATTAAGATATGGTACATAAGACATAATCCTTTTCTTCGTCATTACTAGGACATAAAACTAAAGAAATCTTGAAATGAGAAGCCAAAGGGATCTGTACGGGTCTCATATAATTCATACCGAATCTCATAAGTATTTTCTCCACATACTTCTGTTGTGATAACCATAACTTACCATTTTTCCTGTTTCTGTGTATCTCCATGCCTAAGATTTGTTTTGCTACTCCTAGATCCTTCATATCAAACGCCCTAGCCAACTGAGCCTTTAACCTGTTGATTTCGACTATGCTATTGCTTGTCACAAGCATATCGTCAACATATAACACCAAAATAATGAACATGCCATTTTCCAACTTTTTAAAGTTAACATAATGATCATATTCACTTCTTGTAAAATTTAGGATCACCACGAAGGAATCAAACTTCTTGTACCATTGCTTGGGAGACTTTCTTAAGCTATACAATGACTTCTTGAGTTTGCAAACAAACCTCTTATTGCGATCCTGAACAAACCCTTTTGGTTGTTCCATATATATATCCTAATCCAAATCTCCATGTAGAAACATTGTTTTAACATCTAGCTGCTCTAACTCAAGATCATGTAAAGCCACTAGTGCTAACACAACATGAACTGAAACAAGCTTCACAACTGGTGAAAAGATTTCATGAAAATCAATACCTTCCTTTTGAGAATACCCTTTTGCTATCAGTCTTGCTTTATACCTTTCGACTTTATCATCAACACCCTTTTTCAGTTTGTAGACCCACTTGCAATCGACAACCTTCCTGTCCTTTGGAAGTTCTACCAGGTCCAATGTTTTATTCCTCTCTAAGGAATCCATTTATTCTTTCATAGCCTTTTTCCATTGAGCACTTTTAGTTACCTTAATTGCTTCCTGAAAGAAACTAGGTTCTTCATCAATAGAAACCAAAGCCACAGATGAAACATAATTGTCATACCTTGTAAGAGGATTCCTGACCCGTGTAGATCTCCTTAGAGATGGTTGAGGCATATCCTTAGTTTCATGGATATTTTCTGCATCATCATCTTCTTCTTATGGAACTTCTTCATGCTCCTCCCTTTCTGAAGATGGTTGAGTTTGCAACTGAATTTGTTGAACTTGCGATATATGTTCTTGTCTTACTTCAACATCTACTAGTTCTGATTTTAAGAGTGACGATTCATCAAATACTACATCTCTGCTTATGATGAGTTTCTGGCCAGTAGGATCCCACAATCTGTACCCCTTAACTCCATCACTACAACCAACAAAGACATATCTCTTTGATCTAGGATCTAACTTAGAACGTTGATCTTTAGAAATAAGAGCATAAGCATCACAACCAAATATTCTCATATTTGAAAAATCACATGAATTACCTGTCCATACCTCTTCTGGAATCTTACAGTTTATTGCAGTTGATGGTGACCGATTTATCAGATAGCACGCTGTAAGAACTGCTTCTGCCCACAATTCTTGTTGCACCTTGGCACTACTGAGCATGCTCATTGCTCTCTCTAGAAGAGTCATATTCATGCGTTCAACAACACCATTTTGTTGAGGAGTATAAACCATGGTCTTATATCTTTCTATCCCAGCTTCCTTGCAATAGTTTTCAAATTCCACAGATGTGATCCCACCTCCATTATCTGTTCTTAAACACTTGATTGACCTGTTAGTGTTTTTTCAACCAAAACTCTGAATTGCTTAAAAGTATTAAATACATCATCGTTTTTTTTAAGTAAATAGACCCAAACCTTTCTAGAGTAATCATCTATAAATGTCACAAAATATGACATTTATGTGAAACAACCATATATTTTGCCTCAGTGGTGGATAAAGCAACTACGTTTTAAAACTGTGACATTTAACTAATAGGTCCTCCTGCAAGAGTAAAGACATATCGTGAAGTGGATCTCTTTTTTGTCCAAATCACCTGCAAAATCTAAATCTTTATAACCACAAATTGAATCACTGGAACCATTATAGGTGATAGAATAATTACTTGTGTCTCTAAGATACCGAAGAACCCATTTCACTGTTGCCCAATGCCCTTTACCTGAATTTGCCATGTACATACTGACAACACCAAATGCATGTGAAATATTTGGTCTAGTACTTACCATCGCATACATCAAACTTCCTACTACATTAGGATATGGTACATGAGACATATAATCTTTTTCTTCGTCATTACTAGGACATAAAACTAAAGAAATCTTGAAATGAGAAGCCAAAGGGATCTGTACGGGTCTCATATCATTGATACCGAATCTCATAAGTATTTTCTCCACATACTTATGTTGTGATAACCACAACTTACCGTTTTTCTTGTTTTTGTGTATCTCCATGTCTAAGATTTGTTTTGTTGCTCTTAGATCCTTCATATGAAACGCCCTAGCCAATCGAGCCTTTAACCTGTTCATTTCGACTATGCTATTGCTTGTCACAAGCATATCGTCAACATATAACACCAAAATAATGAACATGCCATTTTCCAACTTTTTAAAGTAAACACAATTATCAGATTCACTTCTTGTAAAATTTAGGCTCACCATGAAGGAATCAAACTTCTTGTACCATGGCCCGAGACACTGTCTTAAGCCATAAATGACTTCTTGAGTTTGCAAACAAACCTCTTATTGTGATCTTGAACAAACCCTTCTGGTTGTTTCATATATATTCTCATTCAAATCTTCATGTAGAAACGTTGTTTTAACATCTAGCTGCTCTAACTCAAGATCAAGTAAAACAACTAGTGCTAACACAACATGAACTAAAACAAGCTTCACAACTGGTGAAAAGATTTCATGAAAATCAATACCTTCCTTTTGAGAATACCCTTTTGCTACAAGTTTTGCTTCATACTTTTCGACTTTATCATCAACACCCTTTTTCAGTTTGTAGACCCACTTGCAATCGACAACCTTCATGTTCTTTGGAAGTTCTACCAGGTCCAATGTTTTATTCCTCTCTAAGGCATCCATTTATTTTTTCATAGCCTTTTTTCATTGAGCACTTTTAGTTACCTTAATTGCTTTCTGAAAACAACTAGGTTCTTCATCAATAAAAACGAAATCCACAGATGTAACATAATCGTCATACCTTGTAGGAGGATTCTTGACCCGTGTAGATCTCCTTAGAGATGGTTGAGGTATATCCTCAGTTTCATGGATATTTTCTGCATCTTCATCTTTTTCTTCTGGAACTTATTCATGCTCCTCCCTTTCTGAAGATGGTTGAGTTTCCAATTGAATTTGTTGAACTTGCGGTACTTGTTCTTGTCTTCAACATCTTACCAGTTTTGATATTAAGAGTGACGATTCATCAAATACTACATCTCTGCTTATGATGAGTTTGTGGCTAGTAGGATCCCACAATCTGTACCCCTTAACTCCATCACTACAACCAACAAAGACATATCTCTTTGATATAGGATCTAAATTAGAATGTTGATCTTTAGAAATAAGAGCATAAGCATCACAACCAAATATTCTCAGATTTGAAAAATCACACGAATGACATGTCCATACCTCTTTTGGAATCTTACAGTTTATTGCAGTTGATGGTGACCGATTTATCAGATAGCACGTTGTAAGAACTACTTCTGCCCACAATTCCTGATGCACCTTGGCACTAATGAGCATGCTCCTTGCTCTCTCTAGAAGAGTCATATTGATGCGTTCAACAACACCATTTTGTTGAGGAGTATAAACCATGGTCTTATATCTTTTGATCCCAGCTTCCTTGCAATAGTTTTCAAATTCCACACATGTGAACTCACCTCCATTATTTGTTCTTAAACACTTGATTGACCTGTTAGTGTTTTTTTCAACCAAAAATATGAATTGCTTAAAAGTATTAAATACATCATCTTTTCTTTTAAGTAAATACACTCAAACCTTTCTAGAGTAATCATTTATAAATGTCACAAAATATGACGATCCTCCAAAATAGCTTGTAGGGGATGGACCTCAAACATCTGAATGAATGTAATCAATAATACATTTGCTTATGTGTCTCCCTGTTTTAAACTTCTGTTTACACTATTTACCAAAAACACAATACTTGCAAAAATTCAAATTCAGAAACTTTAAACTTGGAAATGACTTACGATCAACCAGTGCCTTAATACCTTTCTTGCTCATATGACCCAAACACCGATTCCATAAACGAGCAGAGTCACTTGCACCTTCAAACACTACCATTGCTTGATTTATTTTTGTCCTTCCTTCAAGCTGATAAAGGTTCCCAATCCTCTTTGCCTCCATGACTGCTAAGATGCCCTTGGACACCTTCAGTGCTCCACTTTGAGTTGTATACCTGTAACCAACATAATCTAGAACTCCCAAGGATATCAAGTTCTTTCTAAGTTTGGGTACATGCCTTACATCTGTTAATGTTCTTATAGAACCATCATGCATTTTAATCCAGACGCTACCAACTCCAACAATTTTACAAGAAAAATCATTTCTCATAAAAATAACATCATCATCAATAGATTGGTAAGTTGAGAACCAATTTCTATGAAGACACGTGGCTGGACGCACCTGAATCTAATAACCAATGTTGATGTTGATGTGAAACATTACAAGTAGACAATACATCAACCATACCTGAACTAGAACGTGAAGTTGTTTGAACTAAATTGACTTCCTTTGCTTCTTTTGTGAAGTCTTCCTTGGGTACATTCTGTGTTTTCCAACAATCCTTCTTGAGATTCCCAGATTTGCCACAGAACCAACATTTCTGCTTACTCTTCTTGCCTTTTGACTTAGATTTTGGTGTACCCCTTTGATTTTTCCCTCTTTCTGTAGATCGATCCCTGACCACCATTTCTTCTGCTGTTGAGGTTTCTTGACTGGATCTTTTCTTTATCTTCTCAAACAACAAAGCTCCCACAACAATGTCATAATCAATGACATATGTTGAGTTAAACCACATAGATGTGACCAGATGATCCCAAGACTCAGGAAACAAACACAATAGTGTAATTGCCTTGTCCTCATCTTCATACGTTACATCCATACTAGATAATTGACAAATCTGATTATTGAAAACATTCAAGTGATCAACTATTTTTGTACCTTCTTTCATCCATAGGCTGTACCACTGCCTCTTCAAGAAGATTATGTTCGCCAAGGATTTTTTCATATACAAACTCTCCAGTCTGTTCCAAAAACGTGGTGTTGTCTCATCTTCAGTGATGTTAAACAACACTTCATCTGCGAGACAGAAACAAATGCCACTGAGAGCTCTTGCATCCAGATCTTCCCAGTCCTCATCTGTCATGCTTGTCGGTTTCTTTGTCTTTCCAGCCAACACCTTTTGCAATACTTGTTGCACAAGCAGTTCGTGCATCTTGAGCTTCCATAGCGCAGAGCTATTCTTGCCACTAAATTTCTCAACTTCGAATTTCAAACTTTGAACCATAGCCATTCCCCCCCCCAAAAAAAAAGCTCTGCCAAATCACAATCAAGTCCTTTGTCAATCTTCTGCTCAGATAGGCAAAAAATACCTTTTCCCAAAAAACTCGCCTTTTCCTGCTTTAAGAGGATAAAGCTCCTTTACTGTTGTCTAGGGCGCATCGACGTGCCTCTAAGGCTGCTTGGGGAGCGTTGAATTTGGAAATCGATGTTCTCTTAGTGTGGAATGGGGAGCATCGGCATGCCGACGCTCTGTGTGCTTGAATTGGGCGTGCTGAAGGGGGAAAAATTCCTATTTCGTAAGTGTTGGAGCGTCAACGTGCCCCTAACACTGCCTAAAGAGCGTTGGTGTGCTAAAGAGAACTTGATCACACTCTCTGGTCGCAAAAAAATTTCCAGGCTCCTTAGTACTTAGGTCTGCTTGTCCTTACATGCCAAAAGCACGTCCAAAGGTTCTTGCGCTCATAGGAAATATGTACACAATTCCCCTTGGCTCACTTGTTGTGCTCTCACACAATTGACACACTGACTTATGTGGAAATCCAATACGAGTAAAAAACATGGGCAATGATAATCGGTATTCTTATTATTCAAGGGAGAATTACAATAGCCAATCACAGACATACAACCATCCTCTCGTCTCATACACACAACACCTCAGTGTCTTGCTCCCACACACTACACACTGCACTCTACACACCCATCACCTCTATGGATATGCTCGCATATATAGCATCTCTCAAACAATTAGACAAACTGATTATAATAAGATCCACCAGTTACACAAACTGTTCACAAAAGAGTGCATGCATGCACATTCTAAATATCAATGATATGCATGTGCATGTGACAGCATGAGAAATTGGTTGGCATTTTTCCAACAATTGTTTGGTCTATTTATTTAATATTTTAGCACGTCAAATATAGTAGATTCTATGAGTTACACACCTTATGGACAGATGAAACATAATTTGTATTATCGATGTAGGTTTATGTTGATGTATCACAAATTTCTATCTACGTAAAATCCCTGATCATTTCAAGAAGATTTTGTTGGTTGTTAGGATGAAATTAGCAATCTTTCTGTCAAGTATATTTTTCAAAGTAATGTGTGTATCAACAAACCGGTTTGCGTACCTTGTTGATTCGCAAGCATGATGCCCACCGAGGAGGAAGGTTGTACTGGAGGCAGTTTCAGCCCTCCCAACCCAAACAGTTCACACTATGTGGGCCAGAGTTGGAAAAAACAATTCTGATGAATTTGCTGTTCTAATAAATATTTAGTTGAAAAAGTTGAAAAACAAATGCCGTCCATATCGTGTAATTTTTGTGTGCAAGTATTTAGACTTGAAGAAATCGTGGAAAGTAGCGAACGTGTTCTATTGTTAAGGGCACGGAGCAATTTCTTTGTTCTTTGTATAGGTTAGATCTCCATTTCTCTAAGTAGTCACACCGTTAAGAAAGATTATTTTTTAAGTGTATGTGGTCCTTAATGTATGCCTTGGAATTGTGAAAATCTTACAAGTTATTATGTCTACTAGATGAAGAAAGTTGTTTCATAATTTGACAGTACATAGCTGACAAAAGGTAGCTTTTCAACTATGGGATTGGGTTTCAAAGTTCTTTGTTCGTTGCATGTTTGCTCAACTGATATCCTAAACCATACTTTATTGTCCTAACAAATAAACAAACGCTCCAGATCAAGGTGACGAAAGAGGTGATGGAGCAGCATCATCAGAAGAGGAAGACGGTAGTGGAGGTGAAGTGGAGTTTCATGAAGTAGATCCCCATGCAGAAGACCGGGAATTAAAAGATCAACTCTTGCGCAAGTATAGTGGGTACTTGAGCAGTCTCAAGCAAGAATTTCTTAAGAAGAAAAAGAAAGGAAAACTCCCCAAGGAAGCAAGGCAAAAGTTGCTTGATTGGTGGACCAGAAACTATAAGTGGCCATATCCTTCGGTATGATTTAGTAATGATCTGACCAAGTATTCTTAAATGTGGGCTCAGTGTTTTTTTCTTTTTGACAGAGATAAGCTGTTTTCTATGCAGGAAAGTCAGAAGATAGCATTGGCAGAGTCTACCGGGCTGGATCAGAAGCAAATAAATAACTGGTTTATAAATCAACGTAAGCGCCACTGGAAGCCATCTGAAGAAATGCAGTTCGTGGTTATGGATAGTCCTAATCCTCACAACGCTGCTTTTTTCCTGGAGGGGCATCTCAGGACCGATGGAACTGCCTTTTCAATGGATTGTTGAAGTTAAACCCATTTTGATGCAGACACCAGTTTAGTGCAATGCTGTAGGCTTGTCTGACTCATCTTTTATATGTATAGCCGGATCTCTAAAATGCGCCATGTTTCGTAACGTGCTAGATATGAGTACAACAAATGTACTAAATATGTTAGCATATAATGCAACAAATTAACGCGTACTCTTAGCTGATGATATTAAAAATATGAAAATACAGTGTCGTCTTGATTCTGTAAATTCTACTTGTGTAAAAGTTATTATAGTTATGTGAATTCGAAATATTTTGAAAGCTCGAATATTTGTTTGTTTGATAACCTGTGAAGGCACAACACCCCATTTGAGACAGAGTCAAAACCCTAAAAGCACTTCTGTTCTTACTGGAGAGAGAGTCAAAACCCTAAGAATTCCAGTTGTTCCTATTGGAATTTTCTAATATATTTTACTCTGCGTATACGTGGTTTTTAAGAGTATGTTGACTTGACAGGACTAGCAAGTTGGATTCTGAAATAGAGTATATATGGTTCTAAGAGTTTGTTGAAGACTAGCAAGTTGGATTCTGAAATCGAGTAGTACATGGTTCTTAAGAGTTTGTTGAAGATTAGCAAGTTGGGTTCTGACTTGGAGATGATCTATAGGACCGCAATATTTAGAACATAAAAGGTGTACAACGTGTTAATTCAGGGTAAGTTGTCAGCACCATCCAGTAACGAGTACAAAACAATGTAATAGGTTAACCTGAGAAGCGTTTTTTTTTTTTTAAACAATGAAAGAGAAGTTGACAATTAAACGTGATTTTATCATGTGTAGGAGCCAACACAAGAAAAACGCTTAAGAAATGAACATTTCAATAATTCACATAGCTAAACTTGAACATTTGAATAATTTACATAGATCGTTACGTTTATACATTATATGAATACGGAAAATGTAATTAAAAATATAAATAAAAGCTTGCACGATCTATTTACTCCGTCCGGTAGCGCCTGTGGGACGTGAATACAAATATTCTTTACTATTTTCTTCAGAATATAATAAGTGACTGGAAGACGGAGCAATGCAGCCTGTAATTCGCTAGGAAGACATGGACGTCCATACTGTATTGTAGAAAGAAAAAAAGAGTTAGAATGTTCTGTGATTGCTGTATTCCATTTATCAATTGGTGCAAATTTCAAAATAGTCAGCGAGCGGTCGGTTATTTATGAGGTAGCCAATATCCATTACCAAATGCAACATGGTGAAAATGAAGGTATGCAGCTTACTTTGTATTTTGTTTCTGTCTATAATGCGGGCTGTTTCCTTAGATTTTCAGAAATGTTTTGTTTGGCTTTTTTCTCCTCCACATGCAACGCAGGTTCTACCCCAACGGGACCAAAGTAAAGTAAAGTTGAATGGTTTGCGCTAGATTGGTTATCGCACGCAAATTGATTAATAATCGCGTTTTACTCTGTGGTTATGTTATTACTATGATTATGAATATTTACTCTGCAAATAAATATCTGCAGGACATTTATGGAAATCAACAAAATAATTTCCGATTGCAAAGAAAACTCGATAAGTCGTCTGACATAATTTGGCGAGGACGAGGTCTCAGCTTTAAAAGAGTTCGTAGATTTTATAACACAGTAAATATAGAAAATACCATGTCGGGCAAGTTTGAAATGCTAAAAAAGCAATATATTTGCCGACAATCGTCCCATTCAATTTTTTGAAGGTTTTGAATCGAGTGAGAACTATGACCTTGAATTACAATTAAGTGAAAGCCAACAAAAGTTCGCCTCGGCTGTTCGTCAAAAATATAACCTTTTTATGTTTATTCCGTCGGGACCAAATTCAAATTGAAAATATTCTACTAGAAAAGTAAATTTAGTTCCCATTCCAATTACCATTTTTGTAAGTAACAATTCTTGACGATGGTGAGCTGAGTGTAAGTCCTAAGTACTATCAGGATGGAATTTCAAATCAGATGTAGCGGTCATTTTATGACGGGTAATCATAAATTTAAACTGTATTTGACGGACATTTTGCCCGTCAAATTCTAACTACTAAGAACTGACGGTGGAAAAATGAAGATTCTTTTGTCTCATTCAATTCATGGCAGACTGCAGTGCCCTCAACACGAGCATACCTGGACACTTACAGTGTGAGCATGTGAAGTAAAGTAAGTGCGGCTGCAGCTGCAGGCAACAGTCCGTATGACTATGACCTAAAAACGTCACGATATGTACTTAGG
Organism: Picea sitchensis; assembly: GCA_010110895.2. NCBI lineage: Eukaryota > Viridiplantae > Streptophyta > Pinopsida > Pinales > Pinaceae > Picea > Picea sitchensis. The sequence goes on along the minus strand of SNQJ01S0200798.1, from coordinate 576 downwards.
CTGGGTGATGTCATATCTGTACTTAAGTAGGTGCAGGTTCGCATCATGCATCCAGGCCATCTTCGTTTGGCCATACTTAAGGTAACATGCACTTTCTGAGTTACATTATTAGCTTCATAAATCTACCAGTCTGCGACAGTCCACGCCTGTTGTAGTATTCGGTCATGTGAGTCCCTGTCATATCCGTCCAGAACGAGAACGTAACAAGAGCGGGAAGGTGAATTCTGATGTCACCAATGCCCACACATACAAGTACAACCGATGAGCGTAACGCTTTGTGGAGGACACCGATAGATATTAGAAACCATTCAATATCCTTGTGGCCCTGCTTCTACAGTCTTGCAACAAGGTGGGCGCAGTCGACTAATCCCCCTGTTGGATAGACATGTTGACATCATGACGTGTATATCTCAATTCTGGATCTTTGGCCAAGGGTGTCTCCTCAGAAAAGCAAACATTACCCGTTTGGTGTTTTGCCAATTTGTGGATGAGGGATCCTGAAACTAATTTGGATATGGCAGAAGCAGCCCACTGTACGACCTTTGACAGGTTTAACATGAAAGCTTAGTATTTAAA
>SNQJ01S0200797.1:0-16932 GCA_010110895.2 Picea sitchensis | reverse complement strand
CTTACAGAATATCCAGCGGTTCTGTCTCCTGTGTCCTCCTTAAACGTGCTCAATGCCCACTTGGAAGAGATTTACAGAATTCCTCAAAGATTTTGTCTACAACTGTATTTCCTCATACACAACCTTGCCTCCAAGGTATTAAGAAACCTTGAGGTCTTCCACTGAGTTTTTGATTTCAGTTCCTGTGCCTCGCACATCTTTGTCTGAATCCGCAGAGTTCAGAAGTGCATCTATGCACCGGTATTCAGAGACTGCAGTACTCTGTCACACCCTCCTGGAATGAAGCCACAAAGAACCTCTCAAGCCTGAAACTTAAAAAACTCCCTACAAATGCCTAGCATACATCTACAACATACATTAATATCATAGAAAGAACACTCACATACATTCATTCAACACATGAAATATGCAGGAAAAACTGTTGTTTATATATTAAATGGCAAATGCCTGTTTGCACAAGGTGTTCCTGAGCACGGCCTGTAACAAGGTCTCGACTCCTTCTCTTCTTCTCTCTACTTGCAGAATCTCTACCATACTAAAACTACCTCCAAAATGAGATACCCATTGATCTTTTTACATGAGGGGGCTCTTCGAGCTCTTCCCTCCAATCTACCTACCCTATTCAATTACATTGAATGGGATGTCTAGTCTGCAATATGGATCTAGATCTCAGCTTTAAAAACATTAAAGGCCTACCTACTCTAATGCCTGCACAAAGGCACGGCTCCATGGCTCAATATCCTACAACATTAATTACATTCAATTCAAAACTGAAGATGAGGGTTGCGCCTCTCTTCAACCTTGAATTGCATGCACTGACGTGGCTGGCTGGCTAGCTGGCTGACGTGGAGAGATGCTCCTGCATCTCTACCATACTAAAACTACCTCCAAAATGAGATACCCATTGATCTTTTTTACATGAGGGGGGCTCTTCGAAAGCTCTTCCCCTCCACTCCACTCCACCTATTCAATTGCTACTGAATGGGATGTCTAGTCCGCTATTTGGATCTAGATCTCAGCCTTTAAAACATTAAAGGCCTACCTACTCTAATGCCCACACAAAGGCACGGCTCTATGGATCAATATCCCATAATACATTATCATTCAATCTAAAACTCGAAGAGAAGGGCTGCTCTCTTCAACCTTGAATCAGCATGTAATCGGACGTATCAATGGGCTAGTCATCGACGCGGAGATGCTCCTCGCATCAAACACTTAGGGAGTTGTTTTTTTTCCTTCTAGTGGGTGCTATAGGAAACCGTGAGTTGGTTCCTCTCAAACAAGTTGGTGCTTGTATAAGTGGGATTAGGTGCTTCCATTCAAATGGCCGAACACCTATGGAGTTGGTGCTTCCTTTCTAGTTTGGGTAAGCAGAGAAACCATAGAGTTGGTTCTCTCAACAATTTGGAGTTTGTAAAATAGAGGTAGTATCTCTACTTTGAGTTGGTGCTCAAACATAGATGATGTACTTAACTTAAACATCAGCTATCATTTGGAAGAAGAAGAGGTTTTCTCAATTTATGGGTTTCCCTTGTGAAATTATCAGTATCTGTGTATATATTATTTGTGATTGATGCTCATTATTTATGTTGTTCATATTATGTATATTATTGATGGTCACTTGATGAAAGATTAAAATGGCTTAATAGACTTAATACTTCTTAAGCACAGCAGAATAACCGACTACCCCCCTTCTTAGTAATTTAACAATTGGTATTAGAGCCAGCCTCTTTTATCTAAAATGATCTGTAAGCTAAACATGAAAAGTCATGAAGGGACTTCAACCACTAAGCCTCCTCCTCTGTTTGATGGAATGATTTTTTCCTTATGGAAGGTTAGGAATGAGAACATACCTAATGGCCTTAGGTGTCAAGGTTTGGGGATGTAGTAGAGACTAGATACATAAATCTTGTTGTGCTAGCTTCCAAGGATGACAAGTTAGAATTTAGCTTTAATGTTAAGGGAAATGATTGCCATCCTGAGCCTGAACTGCAGAAGCCAAGTTCAGAAGCAGGATGCATCTCTTCAAACCGCCAAAGAAAATGTGGGATAAACTTATTAGCAGCCTATGAAGGAAATGAGAAAGTAAGATACCAAACTTCAAACATTTAGGTTGAAGTTTGAACAACTAAAAGATGAATGAAGATGAAACAAGCTAGCAAGTATTTTTTAAGAGTTGAAGAACTTGTGAATGCCATGAAGGGTCTTGGTGAGAAGATTAAAGAATCAATTTTAGTTTAGGACGAGATTTTAAGATCTTTGTTTGATAAATTTAATCCAAAAAGTTTTGCAATAGAAGAACTAAATGATCTTAAAACTCCGCCCATTGATCAACTCCTAGGAACATTAACTTCTATATGAAATGAGAATCAACAAAGATAAATCCATTACTAGAGAAGCATCTTTAAAGAAGACAAGAAAATATTGATTCAGATTTAGATGATATTGAGGCAGTAAATTTGTGAGAAGGTTAAAGAAAGGGATCAAGAAAATATCAAGGCAAACTTCCTTTAAAATGTTTTAACTATGGAAAAATAGGTGGGTCATCTTTATCTATGTCCCCATAAGAAAAAGGACCAGGACTCTAAGGATGAAAAGAAGTACAAATTCAAGAAATATAGTAAAAAGAAGAGTTTGTGTGTGCAAATAATGACAATCTCCCATAGCCATAACCATAAAATCATTCACTTTATCTTCACAAGATAAAGTGAATGATTTTATGCTTATGGATATGGAGATCTTGATGATGAACACAATGTGAGGTGGAATGGATGATGAAGAAGGTGTGTTGGATATGGAAGGTGAACTAATCAAGGCTTTAGAAATTGATAGACTCTGATGTAAGAAGAGAAAACAAAATAGTTGTTGATACAGTTTAAAATGAATAGTGAAAAACTCTGAAATTTTTCCCTGCTAAAAGCGGAGTTAGAAGAGGCAAATAATATAGACATAATCAAACAACAATTGTTAGAGAATAAAGTTAGGTGTGAATCCTTAGAAGAAGAGATAGTAAAACCAAAAAGAAATGGAGAAGTTTATGGGATTGTATCACCAAAATCTGCTAAGTATTAAAGTCTTAGAAGGATTAACCTCCATTCTAAATCAACAAAGAAACCCAAAGTTGAAAGTCGATTGGGTATGAAGAATGATCAAGTAGTTATCATCCAAGTAATATAGAACCTATCAAATTTGTCAAATCCCTCAAACATTGACAATAGTCACCATATAGAAACAAAGAAAGAAAATAAACTTCACCAAGAAGGCTGAATGAAAGAAAAGTACCAAACCGGAATCTATAGATCAGAGATTATCGGGTGCATGAAAGAAATTGACCTCCTTTATTACATACTCCCTTTCAAGGTACAAATGTTTTTTTCTATGGTTATTGTTTTTCTCTGCTCTAATTTTGGTCAGCTGTGCCATAAATTGTTCTTTAAGATTTAGATGAACAATCAGAAGATATTCACCGAATAAATATCTTCCACAACAAAGATCGAGACAACCAAGCAACAAAAAACCCTAATATAAACTGCATGGCTAGAAAAGGACGCAGTTTAAACATAACAATATTTATGAGCATAAAAATCTCTATGATATTCTATTTTAGTGAACTAGAATGTTACATCTATCATAACCATGGACATAAAGCCCAGATTGTCGCTTAAGGAATTTTAAGTCAAACTCAAATCTTGTTTGTTGAAAATTTCAAGGTTTGTAAGAAGAAAGAAGATGACAAGTAGACTAGTAAGAGTCACCTAAATGAAAAATAATCCTTGGTATATTTATAGTGTATGTTCCAAACATATGACTCGATACAAAAGTAAGTTTCTAACTCTAAGTGAAACAACTGTGGGAATGTATCTTTTGGAAATGATGCACCAAGAAAATAAAAGGTAAAGGAATAATAAGCCTGAGTAATGGAAAAGGAAAAAACTCAAGATGTGTTGTTTGTAGAAGGTCCTAAACATAATCTTCTTTAGGTGTCATTTCAAGTCCTCAAGGACTCCAGGATGTGGTCATTTTCTAATTCCCAACACATTGTAGAATAAAACTGGTGGAATCTGTGACAACGAGTTGCAAAAGGACAAGAATCACAAAACAATGCCCATAAAAGTTAAAAAGAAGAAAAAGAAGAATGTTACTTAAGCAAGCATGATGAAAGTTGGCTATGGCATAGAGACCTTGGACACTTTAATTTTGATCATATAATCAAGCTAAACAATAGTGGGGCAGTAAAGGATCTCCGTAAAGATATCAAAGCCATATGATTATATGTTTGTAAACCCTACATAAGAAAACCCATTTGCACTCACCAAATCTAAAAAATTTCCCTTCAACGTAAAACCTTCTAGTTAGTGGGTTATATGGATTTATGTGGACCATCAAGGAAAGAAGGTACAAGAAAGAAAAATTATTTTATGTTGATTATTGATGATTATTCTAGACTAACATGGGTTTCCTTTGAAAGAAAAAAATATGGTGCTTACTTGAAAAATTCAAAGTGTTTAAGGCCTCTAACTAAGAATCAAACAGAAAAATATTGAAGGCGTGAAGGTCCCATAGAGGAGGAGAGTTAGCCCATGGAACTTCAAAGAGTTCTATGATAAACATGGAATCAAAAAGAGAGTACACACCCAAGGGACTCCACAACAAAATGGAGTTGTTGGAGAGGCGTAATAGATTAGTACAACAAATGGAAAGATCAATGGTAAATGAAAGAAATATACCTCAAACATATTGGTGGAAGCAATTACAATAACCTGCTCATATCCTTAACAGCACATCTCGTAATTTCACACAAAGGATAGCATTCCTATGAACTATGGTTTCAAAGACCTGCCTAATCAGGCATTTTAAAGTCTTTGAGAGTAAATGTTACATTAAGAATAATGATGAAAATATTGATAAATATGATGATAGTGATTACTGAAGGTATCTCTCTGGTTATCTCTCACCAATAGTAAAGGATACGATGTTACAATAAGAGACCGTGATAAACCGGGTTGATTGTATAGTTATAAAAGTTGATGAAGAAATCTAGGTCATAAATGTAAGTAGTGTTGATCCAAGCACAAAGATATTGAATATGATAACAAAGTCCATCCAGCAACTACACCGCACCCACCGCCAGAAGAAGAAAATCACTAATTGTTAGAAAGAATCATCCTAAAAAATCAAATAATTGGAGATATAAATGTGGATTTTATTAAGAAGGAAATTGATTAAAGACTCAAACAATCTCATGTTGTTTTTTATTCGCTGAGGAACCAAACAATTTTGATGTAGCTCAATCAAATATAATGATTAGATTAGAGCTAAGGAATGAAGAGCTTCTGATCGATTTCGAGAAGAACAATAGCCTGGGAGTTTGTCCCAGACCAAGATAAGAATGTAATAGGTTCCAAATGGTGTTCAAGAACAAAATGAATGAAAAAGGAAAGTTGTTAGAAATAAAGCCGATTGGTCTCAGAATGGCATGCACAAGTTGAAGGTAAGGACTTTGATAAAAAATTTGCACCAGTGACAAGATTGGAACCCATCAGAATATTTCTTGCCTACGCATGTCATAAGAAATTTAAAGCATATCATATGGATGTAAAATAAACATTTCTTAATGGAGATCTAGAGGAAGAAGTATGTATGGAGTAACCCGAAGGATTCTCTACTGGATGATAATCCCACTATGTTTGCAAATGGAGAAGGAATTATATGGATCCTAACTGCTTAATTCACTTAGCTTGGTATTATAGAATGGACAAATTTTACAAGACAAAGGGTTCAAGAAAGGTACTATTGACAAATGAACTTCTACATTAAGTCCTAAGGTGATAATTTACTAGCTGTTTTGGTCTATGTAGATATTATTATTGTGCTAATGAATCATCTATCTAGTGGTCATTAACTCTATGAAAATATAGTTTGAGATGTCCATGATAGAGAACTATCATTCTCTGGTTTTCATGGGTAACCGAAGTTCCTTGCGCAGAATATTTCATCTCAAGAAAAATATCTGGAAAGATGTTGAAGAAATTCTTGATGGAGGCGATTCCTCCCCGTTAGTAATTTGCTGGTGGTACATTTAAGTTCAAGAAAGATGATATGTCACTTGATAAACACCAAAGGATATACCGATCAATGATAGTGCCTCATACACTCAACATCCCATCCCGCTGATATAATGCAAGTCGCTGGAAATGGTGGTGGTCGCTATCAACAGCCCCTAAACAAATTAATTTGGTAGTTGTCACAAGGATATTCAAATACCCTTGAAGGGAACAATGACTATGGTCTATGGTATCCCATAACCGAATTTCAGTTAACTTCTTATTCGATGCAGATTGGGAAAATTTCAGGCTGGATGAGAGAAAGAGCACCAGTTGAGGTGAATTCTTCCTCAAGGACCTTGGTAGTAGCGATTAAAGAAGGTGGATCATTTCATCATCCATAATATATGAGTACATTGTTGTTGCTACTTACTAAAAATCTCCGATTTTATGGATGATACAAACTCTTGCGATTTGAAGGTAACTTACATTGATCCCATTCCACTTCAATTTGATAACACCAGCGCTAATGTACCTCTAAGAACTCCAGACTCTCTCATTCAAAATTCAAGCATATACCAATGTACACCATTTTCTTATAGAACAAGTTACAAATAGAATTGTTCGCTGGAATTATATTCCTCCATAGAAGAAGCACATCCTTTACTAACCGGTTAGCGGGACCTCCCTTTGGATATCTTCTTCACAAGTTGGGGGTTATAACTTCTTCGTCTAATCTGTTCACCCCATTAGGGGGAGTAAATTTATTTGAACATCTATTGTATTTCTAAGTTGCTCATAGTTTACAGGGGGAGTATGTACTGCAACAACTCAGGGGGAGTATGTTTTTTATTTGACTTTGATGTCAAAGGGGTAGAAAGTTTAATGGTAAGGATGCTATGAGTAGTGTCTTCTATAATACACAAATGCCAAAGGGGATTGTTGGCATATTTATTACGGGAAGATAGAAGGAAGAGTATTTTTTCTGCTCGATGGTGCCTGTCCAACGCATGATGAACAAGAGAAAGTGGTAAGACTAATAAGGTAACGATGATCGCATTTGGTAAGACCGGTATGAACTCTAGGGAGTCAAGGAAGCTAAACTTCCATAGTAGAAAATCGAAATGTGTTCACCAATCTAATATCCATTCTATAAATTAGATACCGGTATTTGGAGGTGTCAATGACACTCATGAAAAGAATGATGAAATAACAAAATGTGAAACCATGACTTAATTTCCACGGAGTTTCTCGGATACCGAGAGTTGAGGTGTCAAGGAAACTCACGAGAAGAATGATGAAATCGCTAAATGTGAGACGTCAGACTCCATTTCGAAGTTTCACAGACCGAGAAATCAAAGATCAAAGGAAATTTAACCCTTGAAGTAGCCAACCCTGAAATCCCAAACAGACACATCAACAAACCACGCCAACAAACCACGCCTAAGGACACGTTGGCAATAACCGCATTAATGACAAGTGTCAAGTTGATTCAACATTTTAGGCAAATATAAGTCACGAATCAGAGTGACATTACGAATATTTAAGTATTATTGCCGAATCACGTGACATCAGAGGTTTATGTCGTTATCAAACTTCTCATTTCGTGGTTTTACATAGCAAAGCGTAAACTCCACCATCAACAAGTCTCCAAACCTGAAACGCCGAAGACCACAGAGTCTTGAAACCCAAAGGAAAAACTAACAACTCCATCAAACCAGTCCATCTCATTTGGATTATGGAACCATCCGATTCGAGTAGATTTTCTGATTGCGCGAATTCTGGCGAATGTTGATTCATCGATGACTGGCGGAAAAAATGTCAAATCTCGCCTGTACTATCCGGATTAAGGAAATAAGTGGATCATTATAAAGTTTTCGACCGCTTGATCCGGCTCCATTTCCTGATCATAATTTGAGTGTCGAATTCTTCACCATAGGAATCGTCGAAAACGCCGGTAAATACCGAATGCTTAAATGGTGAACCAATGCAGACCCTATGCTTGTAATCCAAATCCGCTGGATAATTTGAAATCAACCAAGGGATACCATTCCTCTTCAACATTAATTCCCGTTTAGTTAATGATTGCCAGCGTAATCCAAACCATGGTTCTTGAAGGTTCGATGCTTCAGCCATCGGCGTTTTCTAGGGATATGAGGGTTAACCATAATGTGAACATAAAAATAAACATCACAGCGGACTGGTGGTTGGTCATCTCGAATTGCAAAATGAGTCGAACCGTAAGAAAGGGAAAAGTACCATGATGCACAAAGCAGAGACCGGCCAGCATGTGCAGCAGGAGATAAACCTGTAGATGAGTAATGTATTTATAAATAATGGCAAGAGAAGAACTGGGTAAAACATCTTGAAGCGTATAGAAATCATGCAACGCATAGAGGAAAAGAAGAATTCAAGGCATCGTGCCAGCGCCGCACTGCATTTCATGCAGCATAGAATAAGTGGTAAGAATCGACGCATTCTATGTTGTTGGTTATCCAATCATTTATTTATAATCGTGGAGGCAGATGAGGCTAGGAGGACCCGTCATCCCTCTAATATCTCGAGTTGGTGCTGCCAGCTTCCACTGAAGTTGTGGCTAGAAACAGGGTGGAAGGTCGCGCCTGAAACAATGCAGCTTCTCTATATGTGCTGGTGCTTGTATATGGGAAGGTGGTGCTCTATCCAGCTTAAGTGCTCTAACACCATGGAGTGAGCTCTCTAGTGGGTACAGAAACCAGGAAAGTTGGAAGCCTCAAAACAAGTTATTTTGCATGGTGCCTCCATCCAGCCCTATCGGAAACCCCATGGAGTTGGTGCCTCCTCCTTAGTTGTTGTATGAACCAGTTAAGTTCTTAGTTAGAGCTTTTAAAACATAGGTATTAGCCTCAATTTGAGTTGGTGCCCAAACATAGATGATGTACAAAACTCAAAAAGACTGCCTATCACTTCGAAGAACAAGAGGTTTTCTCCTCCTCTTATAGTTCTTTCTTATAGAAATCTGTCTCTGTGGTATATCTTATGTGTGGATTGATGCCTCATTATCATGTTCAACAGTATACACACACTTTACATATTTCAAGTTTGTATTTAATAGGACTTAAATATTTGCAAGCCAAGAACAAGAATAAAGATTCACCACCTCCTCAGCTTCCCAGCAGTAATTTCAAATAAACATCATATTTGAACAATACCTAGTTGAAGTTGATTGACTATTGTCTCCACAATCAGCACCACCTGGATGAATATTAAAAACATGTCACAAGTGATATTACGTGAATTTTTGAATGCATTTTAAGAATACAATGTATACATTATATAAATGATTAATCCAATGTACATGGAAAATGATATAATTATTACAACTAATGAAGTTGGAAAACACTTCAGAACTGGGTGTTAGATACAACAAGAAAGTTTTAGGTTAAAGTAGCTACATAATCATGATAAACATAAAACTTTATAGAGACTGGTAACAAAAATATCTATGGATAGAAGAAATAAGAGATATAAATGTGTGTAGATGGTAATAAATATGTGAAGTGATGTAATCCCATATGAAGACCAAATTTCCCAAATTAGTAGAGGCAAACATTACGAGAAGAAAGCCCATATTCTTGTTTCTTCCCAAGATAAACATATTAATACACAAAATTATTTATAAGAGGTCACGATAACCCCAGATGTATAACACAAATGATGTTAGCTATTGTTGGAATCATGGAAAACACTGCAAGGAAATTGAGCTCCAATGATGCATATATTGGAATGAATAAAAGTCCTGGACTTGTTGCGCCTAGAGCTCTGGTTGCAACTGAAACTTCCCGGGTCAAGCACCAGAGTCCCAGAGATAAGTGGAGGAAACTTGAGGGAACGCTGGAAGAGAAAGGGTTCCCCATTTCAGCCAGTGGTGGACAAGTTGATGAGAGTTTGCTAGTTGGAACTCAGTTTAGAACTTATAATTCCAAGATCATTATACATGGCTAATCAAATGCCCAGTGGATAAGGGGTTTAATTTAGCTTGTGAAGTCTCTGCTTACAGAGTTGGGATGGATTTCCAGGGATTAAGGCTTAGAGGCTCTAATTTAGAATTAGCAACATTGAACAAGTAACTATAGACAATGCAAAATAAGGGGAGGGGGATGTTACATACTATTTTTAACCCTTATGAACTATGATGTATTGCGTAATTGTGACTTAGTATGGTGAGTAGGTAAAGTTGAAAAGGGGCTGCAGTCTTAGGAAATGTAATACTCATATACATTAATAAAATACAACACTAGATGCAAGACAAACAAGGAAAAAAAATAGCTATGGATTCATGGAGAGAGGCGGGATTTGATAGGTTTCAAGTCATTTTATTAATATTTTATTCACCCATAATGATTTCCATGGAGAAAAGCAGTTACATGGGCTTCCCTCCCTAGGTGCTCTTATTCTCCTCCTCATGCACTTTCCTCTCCTTCACTCTATTGAACTGGCACCTTGGTATGATACTGATAAATGACAAGAGGATGAATCTGCAGCTCTTCGGCATTCCTTCCCTTTTTTTCTCTCTATCTCTTCCCTTGGTTCATTTTTTTTCCCTTGTTCCCTTGTAATTATTTCCTCTTCACTCACTATTGTTAGTTAATGCCTTACAGAGTAATGGGTGCTAATGGAGCAGGAAGAGGAGAGCCATTGGATGAATGGACAATAACAATGATCAGCCCCAGAAGGGAATGGATTCCATGTGCATGATATTTATGAAGTTTAGATAGGAATCCATCCTGCTACAAACTGTAAGTGAGAGTCCCTAACATGAGATTCTTGACCGTAGCTACCCTGAGTCCTATGGCATGGACAAGCCCCGAGGGGACCACAATGAAAGAGAAGGGGGGTCCACATTTGGCTGTGGGGGAGATGGAGAGAGTTGGTGTACTTTTTATTGGTGTGAGTGGTGAAATTTCTTTCATAGCTTGAGTGCTGAGAGGCTTGTTAGTTATGAGACTAATAGCAGTTTAGATAGAACTATCCAATAACCTACAATCCCTGAGCTCTAGTAGGGATATTCCCAATTCAATAGAACTGAGATCAGAGAGAGATGGAACATCCTCAGGGACTACATGGTATATAGAGGTGTCCATTTCTTTGGGTTGTGTAATGAGGGGGAAAGAGAGATGAAATTAGGATTGTTGTGAGGTAGGGAAACCTGAGAAGCTAGTTAGCCAACTGTTGTGTTTTTTAGACTTGGCCTAGGACCCATCCCAGGGTGATTCTACAAATTTCTTGGCTTCTAGTGACCCACCATCGAGTAAAAAATAACATCAGCCATTTGGTTGGGAGGAACATCCCTCGGTCTCCAAACCACCAGGAATATTTACTTGAAAAGATAGTTCCTCTCTTGTCATGGGTTTTCTATATAATGTATATTCCACTATGTTTAATTATTCTCTTTGAGATATGTATTTTAATGTGTCTTTCTATTGGTTATTTGATGCATGGGAACGTTGTTTATTGCTTTATTATGTAGAAATGCATCTCGATTTATTTAAATATAACGGGCCTAACACCATTATAACATCGACAAGGAAATTCTTCCCACATAAAGAGATAGAAATATGAGGACGAATCCACAAATATTAACTAGGACATCTGTCAAAATCCAACAAATTTCATGGCAGACACAAGATTGGGAGAACCCTAATTTTGCCAAGCCAAGGAGGATAAAATACCTATGGAGGCTCATTCATCTACAACACATCGGTAAGTGTTTTTGAATTAATTTGAACCTTATTTGAAAATGTGCGTAAGAAGGAAGGTAAGGCTTAACAAGGTCATTCCAATAAAAGGAAAACATCCTAGGAATTGGAGGGGTGTGCTCAAAGTGAGTGGAATGCCCCTTTGTTCTGAAAGTACTAAACTATAAATGATAAAAAAATAGTTGGTAGACAAAGCACTCTCCAAGAAAAGAGTGGTATCATTCAAAGATTGCATCGACAGGACCACTTCTCAGACCCGACACTCTCAAAGGGAAGAGGGGGATCAACCAAAGATTACATTGATGCGGAATTCACTTTCTCTCAACCACCAGTCAATAGACCGGTGATACAAACATGGTATGGAAGGTGCATCACCTCCAAAAGAGGAGGGTTAAAACGAAGGACAGACGGACATGAACATCACCAAAGGATGAATAGACCATTATGGAAATCCTAAGACCTCAAATTAGAAGAGCTTGGCGACAAGGACCATAATCATCACCTCCGAAGGTCGGGAATAAATGAGTAAGGTGATGTCCCTTACAAATATTACAAGGGAACCAGGGCTTATGTCCCATACCCCCTAAGTTTCTTAAGAATCAATGCCCCCAACATCACTAGAAGTGGTTGGTTTCTTGTCCTCAACATGACATACAAGAGATATTACTTGTATGACTCACATTGATCAGGACTAATCTCCAACATGACTAGTAGTCGTTGGTTTCACATCTCCAACATGACTTGTATAGGTTAGTGATTGGTCAATAACATAGCTTGGGTGCAGGCTGCTGCACTCCATTCCAGTATGAATAGAAATGACTAGAATTTTTCCCCCAAAGATGACTTGCATAGGTTAGGTAAGTTTTTCCCTCAAACATGAATTTGCGAGTATCGGTTCTAGTCTCTACTATGCATCAGAGAAGCAATGACCCATATCCAACATGAACCCATCTAGGTTGGCATTTCTTCATCCCATTATTCCCTTCTTTCTATTCTCATAGACTCTCGGTTATTATGGAAGCTAGATTTTCACCTTAGTTGCAGAAGGAGATCGTGGAATTTTGATGAAGGAACATTAAATGTTTGATCCCATGACATAAGGTGCTTAAACGATAAGCATCAAGATACACCTTGATACATTTGAAATGGTACTCAACCAAACCAATAGCCCCACATTCAACCCGTGATCGTATAAAGGGAGACAAAAGGGTAACCAATGTTTCTAAAGAAAGGAGAAGCATGAACTCTGCAGAAGGGTTCCTTAGTTGGTATCGCCATGAACTTTGGTCATGAAGATATTATGCATAGGTTCTTCTCCCTCAGGGATCGCTCAAGTCCATAACAAAGATTGCTACAATCTAATTCTGCAATCAATGAGTAAAATATATGCCTATAAGGGAGGCGGCTCCATCGCTTTAAGAGTAGAAAGACCAAAACGCCCTCGAATGGAGGAGGGTGGTCTACCACCCTAGGGTCAAAGACCCAAATAATTGAATGAATAATTCACTATGGAAAAATAAGGAGAAAAAAGTACACCAAGAAAAAGAAAAATCCAAAAATATACAAACTAAATAACTTCCCTTTAGAATGCTTTGGACCCAAGGAGATGAAATCTTGATCATCCAAAGCATTCACAAAGACAAACCCACTTAGGAGAAGCAGTTACCTAGACATTCCATCTATGGTAGTATAGAGTCTACCTCATGTACCCCAGATACACCCCTCGCAGTCACCTCTGTGTCAACCTATATAATGGAAACTAGGCCACCAACATGTAATCAACAACCACTTGGTACATATGACAGTCGCAAAAGTGCAACGCTAGTGGTAACTAAGTTCTAAGATCCCCAAGGCATAAAATGCACAGTATTATAATCACTTAGAGTAATCTTTTGACGGATCCAAGTGTCTCGTGAGGGTGGGACATAATTCAAAGCAAGAATAATTATAGTATTCACCTCTAATACAATGCCTCCCAAATTCCCTTTGGTCGTGGATTTAAAGAGTGGATATCTCCAACATCACTGTCCGTGTGGCCTCATGTTTGAATCTTGTGTGAGAGGAGATTCCCGGATTGAGTAATTACAAAGTGGATATTTCACACCCTAGAAAAGGCACCTAAGTTAATTTTTGGTTGTCTTTGGATATTTTACCTCTCCACACCTAATACAAGTCCCTAGCCTAAGCTATTGGTGAACCCTAGAAAAGTTTTACTAATATATTTTAGAATAGCATGTTTGTTTTAAGAGATTTTCTTACTCAAGCAACGGAAGTGCAACTTATGTTTTTTGAGACTCTTGTGAAAAATAAACTAATTAGAACACTGACAAGGAGTATTTTACACTAATTCTACAAATTAAAAATATCTTCAAGCAAAAAGCATGAAAAATCCTTCAAACCTAAATGCAATATTCTCCTTCCATGCAAATGCAACAATATAACTTTTGAGTGAAACAAAAGGGAAAATGAAAGGATTTTTTTTCTTATTTTTCTTTTGAAATGATTTCAAGATGAGAATAAAACACAACCCTATTATCTTATTTTTCTTTTTTCAAAAAACAATGCAAAGCAATGCAAAGAAAGAAAGAGACCTAAAACTAGGTTTTTTTTTTTTTCTCCAACTTCAAAGCAAAACTAACAAAAGATGCTAAAATAAAATGTATAATACTAATAACTCATGGCCCCCCATGCAACTCATTTTTTCTAAAAATTCAAGCTAAAAGTAAGCCAAAAATTCTTGGAAACAAAGAGAGACATGAGGAATTATTATTATTATTATTTCATTAACAATTTGAGCCTGCAAACTCTCTAAACCCCAAACAACAAAATCTTCTGGAACTCATGAAGACATGGGAACCACAAGTTTTCCTCAGAGGGAGTTTTTTTTTTTTTAAAAACTCCAATACCACGTAGAGACATGTGTTGTATGACAACTCTGCATGTGTATGTTGTGCTTGGTAATGTAGAACACCTAATGTATGCATGCTATACAGAGAACAGGGTGTGTACACCTTTTCAAAATTTCAAAAAAGAAACATTTTGGACAAACAACATGGGAAAGGGAAGCTGGTAGGCTCTTGGAAGGTGACTAGAGACCCAACCTCGAATTCAAAACACCTTTAAAAAACTGTGAAAGAAACCAAAATCAAACAAAACCAATATCTCCCACTAAGAGCCTAGATAGAATCCCCAGTGGAGTCACCAATTCCCTATGGGAAAACTTCCCAAACTGGTATAAGGAATAGGTAACGATAACCCCTAAAAGACTAACTTATCTCTAATCTAACCCAAAACAATATAGACTAAGTGATAAGAGAGAGGGAAATGAAGGTTAAGAAGAGAACCTTGAATCCTTTTGGTTGATGTAGATCTCTTCCACTTGTTGTTTCCTCTTAGATCACGTATATCCCTCCTAAAGATTACTACAACAAACCAAGAACACAACACAACATCATATACAATATCTAGTAATCACTTGAAATCCTAAATATATATGTAAATGATCAAATAGATAAGAACATGTACATATAAAGTTTTGGGACAAAGATAACCCCTTTTATTCATAAACAATATGAAAGGTTACAACATTTTCTTTTTGACACCTCTCCATGAACCAATTCTGGGGTCCTTAAGTGACTCCTAAGTGAACCAATCCCATATATAATTATCACAACCAACATACCAATATAGGGGAAATGATGGGTCGTATATGGATAATGGATGGAAGGAAAAGTTGAGGATATATCTCGGAGCAAGATACAAAACTTGGGATATGAGAGGGAAGCCAGATTTTAAGTGTAGAAATTTCTCTCCTCTTGTTGATATCATCAAACAAACTCTAGAACCCCTTTTATATGAGAAAATATGTATTATTCGTTCAGTGGAAGGGACACATGGGTAAAATTGTTAGAAACCCTTCATAGTTTGAACTCTAATTTAAATATGCAATTTTATATATTTTGCATTTTTGGAAGTAAACACCTAAGCAATCCAGAATGCAACACGTGTATGTATGTATACATATAAGCATTCATCATGTGTATGTACACAAGCTGATAGTGAAGCATGATGCAAACATTATCCAAAAAGTTGTTTTTGAAGGAAACCTTAGTAAAGATGGATTGAAAATAATGAAAATGGATAGACAATGTCTTGGATGCATAGATTTGGCATTTTTGGACTATAACAAGATGAGATAAGAATTACTAGTTTCTAGGGATCTTATCTGAAAATAAATCAACTTCTCTTTAAAATATAAAAAATGTACCATAGAAGGAAAATGATAATCCCTCATTGTATGAGACAAATGGAAAGGTATTTCTTGTCATGATTTAGTTGTTAAATCTTAGTATCTAATTTCTAAACGATAATCATAGTTTCTTTCTCTTTCAATTTCTCTAGCTCTTGTAGATGACCAATATCTTCCTAATGTTTTGTCAAAGAGATACAATTCTTATCTAAAATTTCTTCCTAATCTCGACATTCATCAACCCTAAATTTTTGCAGCCTACAATTTTAACAAGATATTTCCCTAAATGACCTCCTTTATCTATAAGCTTTTGATATCCTAAATATTCCCTCCCAGAAACGTGGTTATGTGAAACAAATTCTTTTGATTTTGTAGGAGTTTTAGAAGGCCCCTTCTCTATATCCTTACTTATATTTTTTATTTCTACATCTCAATGGCCACCCTCATGTGAAGAACATGGTGACTATTTATGTTGATATTCAATGGCCTAGACCAAAGTGCTGAAACGTCTCTGAGAATCATAGCATTTCAATTTTTTCCGAACCAAAATTTATCTTTCATGTAGTCTTTGGTTTTCATTTCTCAATTTCTTATTAAGTTTCTTCAACTACTGATAATAATTCTTGTATTTTTCAAAATATAAAGGTTGTAACTTGCCATACAATACCCCTTTCTTCTTATTTTACTTATTTTCCACTATATTCTCTATTTCCTCTATAAAATATGCATCTTCAGTATATCCTAACTCTTGGTTCTCCAATTATGGAAATGTATCTTCGTCAAAGTGTTTGGTATCAATTCTATCAATGTCTTTTGAATCCTCCTCCACATTTATTTCAGTCACCTCTAGATCCTCTATTGTTATATTAATTTCAATAGTTAAGATGGACCATGTTATGCA